>JALIZF010001265.1:0-209216 GCA_029948255.1 Telmatactis stephensoni | reverse complement strand
TTGATTGAATCAAAGTCCAGTTGTTAACTATGTCGTTGTCCAGTTGTTACATGTAACTATATTTTATGTTGCGTATTTTTTGCACATTTAATTTTGTTTTCTGTCTCTTAAGGTTTAAATACTGGCTAGTTGGTAATATTTCAAATTTTACAATGTCAAACAGAATTAAAATCCTTTTTTGGCATCAATGATTTCAATGCGGTGTTTTTATTTAGCAAACTTTGGAAACGAAACTTATCTTCCATTATAAAACAAAAGTATCACTTATATATATTATCAGTGAAGATGTACAAATCGCAGTCCTTAAACGTTTTTCTTGAATCTGAGTGCATCCAACTTTTAAAATTACATCCTTCACAAAAATGTTTCACAACATTTCAATTATTAATAGCAAAATCCTTGATTTTCATACGACTATGCCCAGTTGATGCAGTACAGTGCAGTTGGTAACGTAATTCGGCGGACGTTTGATGTTTTAATGACTTTAATCCCTCTCGACTTTTGAAGGACACTCTGTATTGTTATCTAAAGTAACGATGAACTATTCCTCTTTTGGTCTGTAAGGCATGTACATCTTGCATGGGACTCGAAAAGATGGCCGGACATAAATTAAGGGCGCGCTTTGTGAGCAATCTTTGCCTTGGCATGCAATCTCATTATACTTTTTACACCAATGAATATATCGCAAATGATCAAGATTAGTGGTGGGACGGACGTGATCACTGTTTTAAAAGAATTGCAGATGCTTGAAAATCTTCAAAAACATTAGTCTGGCTTCTCGACATGGTCCACTGTGTATGAAAAATTAGATAGTACAGATTTCGATGTTAGGAAAATTTCTTACATTTTTTAAAAATTTCTAGTAGCAAATTTCTAAAATTAGAAATATATCTGAACTACTGTATAGACAAAAAATCCCCTGCTCCCCTCTCCCGCTACGTTAGCAAATTAATGACACTGCTGTTAAATAGATATCGTTATGTTCCATTTTGTTTTTATTACAAATTTCGTAGAGATAAATAAATTGTGGAGCCATGAACTGAGAGCAAAATTGTTTTAAAATAGATGTAATATTTTTACTCTATGTATACGTAGAAAAAAACCCAAAATTACTATATCTGTATGAAAATTGAATAAAACTATAAAACAAAATAAATTTGTGTTTAAAAATACTAAAACAGAGATAGCTCCCTGTCCAAATACGTCCCCCTCCTTCCATTCCCTTTAGTTCAGTTTGTGAGACCATGTGTTACGAGAGACTAGTCGGGAATCGCCTGCTCAGCTCTGCCAACTCGTTTATTAGACTTTGAACAAGAGCTAATTACAATCTTAACTTATTATTATTATTATTATTTATGTTATCATGATTATTTGGTATAACATCATTACTAATTTGTAATAAATGTGTTTTGTAGTTTGTAAAGACACTCACAATAAGTGTGCGAGTATGAGCCAACGTCATTGTACATATTATCCCGCCGTTGCTGAAAAATGTAAGAAGACTTGCAATCTCTGTAAGTATCTTGACTAGAAATGGATAGATGGCAATTTCCTGGGTTTTATTTGACGTCATTCTCCGTCATATATAAATCTGGTTGAAATTTTCATCTGCTAAATGACCAGTTTTCAATAGAATATTTAACAAATAGATTCCATTTTTCCGTGCGTCTGTGCTCCAATCGATGCACAGATGACGTCAAAATGTGGTGAGAACAAAAAAGTACGCCACGAGACGAAGTCGAACATTACACATTGTAATTAAGTAACTAAGTAACCAGACCTAATTGCTGGGTTTCATTCATTCCTTGGGGCCGGGAATCAAAAGACAACGAAGCGGTAGCCATGTTGGATTAACAAATAACAGACACTAATGAGAAATCTTTTGTTGAAGTTCATCCAAGATGGCTGCCGTGACGTCAAATGCAACCCAGAAATATAACATCCAGCATTCTAATTCTAATTCTAATTCTAACTAATTCGCCTTTTTATTCATCAGGCCCAACACCCTCAGGAAGTTCTAACACCTCAAATCATACCTCAACTACTAGTACACCTTTTACAATAGTAACGAATGTAACAACTAGTAGTACAGCTTCTACAATAGTTAAGACAGCAAGAACAACAACAAAAACTAAAACTATAATCAACACAGCGACACCCACAAGTTCTGGCGTCGGTTTGACCGTAGCTCTGTTGGACACCCTGTGTAAACACACGCCCGCGGTGTTGATAACTGCAGTATTGCTATGCCTACTACAACGTCAAGTAATACGATTGGTCAGCTGAACCACGTGATCATGACGTAATTAGCTTCAATACTCTGTTTCGGCCGACATGCAAAGCGCGCGCAGACCTCCTTATAAACGCACTGGCGAAGTAAAGAGCTGTTAATCTTTCAAGTCTCGACTAACCATATTATCGATTCTTAGCTTGCTAATTTTTAAATCAGACTCCTATAGTTAGCAATCGGGGGGGGGGGGGATGTAAGTATCGTATTTCAAAACAGACAGGAGTTTGAATTGCATTGTTTTTAAAGGCGGCGATCTGCATTCCGGTCGACACAAAGTCTTTAATACCAAAATTATTTATATAGATGACGATGCTGTTTTAAAGTCAGATATAAATTTTATTGTAAAGACTCGAAAGCAAAAATATAGAAAGGAAATTAAAACTAATTGGTCGAGAAAGAAATATAATATGCACAAATCAGTTGAATAACTAAGGAGATTGAAATTTCAATGGACACGACAACCTCTTTATGGCACGACATATAACACTATGGTATACTAAGCATAGTACAAAACAACTGATTTTCTAAAGTATATGATGATGATAAGTACGGGAGTTGTGCCCAAAACAGATTTAGGGGAAACTTTGGCTTGAGACGCCCATGCTGCCCCGCTTTGGGTCTATTTTTAGAACTGCTTTTCTACCTTTACGCGCATCAGAGTTTAGAATGTTTACCATACACTTCTCGATCATACACTTGCTACTTGCTTCCGAAATCACTGAAGCAGACCATCTTGAGCGATATATATGTGATGACATTCTCGTTAAGTACTTCGTGTATACAGCACCAAGTGTATCAAATTGTATATAAACAAATGTATCATCTATTGACACACTTGACGTTGCATACACTAAGTACTTACCGCATTCTCTAATTTGTAGATTTGTTTCGACGTACTCACGTCATCTTTATAAAGACTTGCACTCGCAGTGTCAGTCTCCTTGTTATTGGGGTAAATGACGATAGACGTTTGCAAGAACAAATGCTTAAAGTGCCCCTAACTCCTAAATTGAAATTTTGATAATCGTTACGTCATGAATGGAAAAGCCTTATGGTTAAATATTTCTGGATAAAATCATCTCCTTTCTGAGGATTAAGCATTTGAAATCTGAAAATGCAAATGAGATGTCGTAGAAAAAGGACTTCTGAAATATACAAAAACACTTGAGAGGAATTTTATACTATTTTTTCATTTGCAAAACATTTTTATTGCTAAAATACAAAGTATGGTCAGCTAGTTATGGGCTCCTGGTATGGTGAATGGTTTTGCTACCTAACTCAAACACACTTGCTTAAAAAATATTGGAAATAAAGTCATGCAAATTCCTTTTTTACGTCATCTCATTTGCATTTTCCGACTTCAAATGCTTAATACTCCGAAAGGAGATGATTTTATCCAGAGATATTTGACCATTAAACATTTCCATTCATGAAGAAACGATTATCAAAATTTTAATTTAGGGGTTAGGGGCACTTTAAAAATTGTTAAATATGAACTAGAACTAAGAGAATTAAACAAGGAATTTTATTCACCCACAGTTCCTTTCGATCTTGCGAATGCCATTTGTCGTTTACCACTTGCCGCATCCTCGCTTAAAATGAACAACCTTATATAAAATATGTGTATATTTGAATAGTTTTGAATTAAGATCTGGTGTATATATTTTTGCTAGTAAAGGGGAGATATGTCCTGAAAAGCGAGTTGTTCTTGTGACTTCCTGTAACTCCAGCGAGCAATGACTTTTTACAATATGTAAATATCAGCTATCTACTTTATAAAGATTCATATCTATAATTTCAGAATCCCTTTTGGTAGCATCTATTTTTTAATACTGTTATCCCAGTGCTCTCAGCTCAAAGTAGTATCAACTTTTAAAGTAACAAGACGCATAGCTGCGTAAACTCGGGCTTTCTATGTAGTAAATCATTCATGAGTTCTCTTTGTAACATTGTCCCTTTAAATTCTCCATTCGTTTATTCTGCTGTGCTCTTTGACCTAAAAACGCATTTATACAGGCTTAGCCTTCTTTTCTAGAAAGACCCATAGGATTAAATATTGATTTTTGTTTACCTTTGAAGTAGTTTTTTCAAACTAACTTATTTGACTTCTGCAGTCTGTGCAGTGTACTATCAATTTTAATCATGATATTTTGATTCATTTGCTTTATTAATAACAACCGCTTTTACAATTATTTGAAAAGACAAATAAATGTATTTGAAGTTCGGACCGGAAATCCGAATGTCGTAGGCTCAAATCACGCTGAGGGCACGGAATTAAGAGCTGAAATTTTTACACTCGTAGAAGCGTTCACATCCAACTAACACATTTCCGAGTGACAATCCAATCATTTACTTACATATCAGAATTGTTGGTAATTCTGCCTGCCTTCAAACAAACTAACTTTAATATAACTGATTTGCAATACTTACTTCAACACATTATTAGCAGAATTGATTCCCAGTTGGTGATCATTACAGATGAAAACAGTGTCAAACATTGACTACTGCTCTATGTTTTAACTTTATTAGACTACGTTGAATTCTGCTACTGAATTTAAGCACAAACTTACTTTCCTTTATTTTCTTGGTTTTAAGCTTTCAAATAGCAATACAATTTAGATGACTTGGGTATAGTTCAACGAATACGTTCGGTATATTAAACAAACTCAAAAATGTTCCGGCTCGTAAATTGATCTCTCGTAAAGTTCGCGGACCGACTCGTTTCGAAAACGCTCGACATCTTTTAGTGTGAACAAGGTGTGCATTTGTATGTAGTTTGAGGGTATTAGACAACATATTTACCCTTAAATTTGACAGCGACATCTTCGATAATCCAGCCGCCATGATGTCCAACCATGTGCTCTTCTTAAGCCGAGTAATTAATTCCACGCATGCGCTCTACTATCTACACGCATGCGCTTTACCTACTAGACTGCGTTTTGCGTCGGAACCAATCTCGTACCCAGAGCCTGCGTTCCTCTTGGTCAGCGACCGAGAAACGAGAGGCTCTGGCCAACACAACTTTTTAGTCCGCTATTTGCGGACTTGGCTTAACTGCGCATGTCAAGCTCAATCTGTGACAGAAAATTGCTGATCGAGAGCTTATTTTTATGCACCGTATTTAGAAATATACTCAGAGGTAAAGAATGATATTTATCTGAGTCATTTGTGTGATTTTTTTCATGTTTTGAAGCCTGTCAAGTGGATTTGAATCGATAGTCCAACGGCCCTCTTCGAAGCACGACCTTCAACGACCAACGGGCCACAAATCTCCTATTAAAACTGCACTAAATCTTATCGCTTGCTCACATCCTCTCGACATGAAGTAGTCTGACAATCTTTTTATATTCTGACAATGGTTCAGGCTACCCTGAACAATTTTACTTATCCAAAATCGATCTGGAAGTAACAATTTAGGATAATTCCGGGAAATCTCGATTCTCAAAATATGCGAAGAATGTAAATTCAAACGCTCCTTCTATTGTTCTGTCAACCAATCAGAGTGCTCCAAATAACTGTATTGGCCAGAGCCTCTCGTTTCTCGGTCGCTGACCAAGAGGAACGCAGGCTCTGGGTACGAGATTGCGTCGGAACGAGGAAAATAACGAAGCCCAATTTATAACTCGAGCATTCCTACGGAAGCCCGAGTAAAAAGGAATTTGAAAAAAAGAAGTGTGTTAGTCATTAGGCCCATTACCTCATATTTGTCAGGTCGAAAATAAGTAAAGCAGCACGTAACAGTGCGCGCGCTCATTTCATAGGGATTTTTCCTTTGACAGTTCTTTTACGAATTATTTTAGGCTCGGACATACGATGTAACATTTTCTACAACACTACGCGAAACGTAACACAGTGTTGCACCGTGTGTCAACGCGATGTTTCGCACTACAGTTCAGATTTAGGAACGAATTTTACCTTTGTAACTTTTTATGTAACATTGCGCACAACATTGCATGAAAATGCTGCAGAAAATGTCGGAAAAATGTGAAGATGTTGCACCGTGTGTTCGCGCCTCTTCTCTGTCCACTTCATCTTATATTTATTAAAAAAGCTGTAACTTTTCTTTGGTATTAGCTGTTAAAACAATAATAAAACATCAATAGGCACATTGCCTTTTATAAAATGAAATTGTAATATAAAATGAAATATAAATATAAACATATAAAATATAAATGAAATTGGATAGACTGATTCCAGTTCGGTCCCAGTTCGCTCTCTGACGAATTTTTTTTTCGCTCACTGGGTCCTAGAAATTGGAGTGGTGTTTCGTGCATGATTTACGTTCACAGTGGGCTTCCTGTGGACTGCCTCGGCAGAACACTGGTCATGAGTCTAAGAAATATGGCGGTCATGTTTGAACATGGAGCTACTAAAATAGAGAAAAGATTCGGCTATTTTGTGGTTTAAAGTAAGTACCTTTAGAAATACTATAGATTCATAAGGGATGAACGATATTCAGACTAGCTAGACCTGATCGGTAAATCAGTCTCATGAGTTACAAACTTGTATTTCTGATACTAGAACCGATTTTGATATTAGAAACTACTGATAACAGTTTATCAAGCGAACCAATATTCAATTTTACGGCAACAGTATAGTTGCCGGTATTTATACGATATATAACAGCAAGAAATGTGTTTAAACTATATCAAAGAACCAATAGCGTAACCATAGGGGCATAAAAACACTAAAGCCATGTAATTAAGCCATTGTTTATATTTATCAACTCATTCTGAATGTAGGAATACGTAGCAGGAATAATTAAGTGAGCCCTTAAGTGTCTTGATATGAAGACTTACATGGTGAAAGACAAATCGACGAATAATGGCAAGACTGCAAATGCCATTAACCCAGGGATAACTCAGGTGAGTAAAGGAATAGCGATGTAAACTAAACTCTTTACTAGCACATGGTCGAACCTCGATACACAATATACACTATGTTTCATCAGATGCCTTAATTACGTCATATAGAGCGCTTTTTGTATGAGTGGGAAACTTACCGTACCTTAAGGTACGGTAATACGAGCAACAAAATCACTCAACTTGTCTCGCAACATTGCTGCGAAGCGAGTTGAAGAGCGATGCTGCCCGTTTTACCACCCGAGGACAAACTTGTCTCGCAACAAAATTATTGTTGCAGGTTGAGAGAATCCTGTATTCTCATTGGCCCCTAAAATCATTTGTTGCAACACAAGTTGAGCCGAGGTGGTAATACGAGCAACATTTTAAAATTTTGTTGCAAGAAGTGGAGCGACCTTCTACTTTCTGCAACAAAATTTCTCAACCTGCAACAAACTATTTTGTTGCGAGACAAGTTTGTTTTCGGGTGGTAAAACGGGCAGCATCGCTCTTCGACTCGCTTCGCAGCAATGTTGCGAGACAAGTTGAGTGATTTTGTTGCTCGTATTACCGTACCTTTACCGTGATCGTGCCAGTGCCGTAATGTCTATAAAAACATTCCAAATTCCTGCCGTAACCGTACCGTACAGTGACCGTAACTGGTATGGTCAGTTTCCCACTCATACGAAAACCGCTCTATCACTTGTTGTTGCAATAATACCGGCCCCTCCTCCACCCCTAAAACATTTTAGGAGGGCCTCACCTCCATGCACCCCAAAAATTTGAATTAAAATGGGGAGATGGGTTATCATCTGTGCTTGAAACATTGTGGTATACTCTCACTTCTCTATTTAAGACGTATGTGAATCTGCCTTAACACCTTAACTACCATTCATTTAGGGGATATTATACAAAAATAGGTCACGTGGCCTACTTGTTCAAATATTTTTGTAAATGAGCAATAGTAGTTCAGGTCTTTAGGCAGATCATTTTACCAATTCTAGGAAAAATGGAAATATACCACGACTTTTTATCTAAAACAAGAGACCATAAAGGCGCTGTTACACTGTGCAATTTTTCCAGCAACTTGTCTCGCAACGGCATTTCAAAACAAGTTGCAGAGAAAATTATGGCGCTGTTACACTGTGCAATTTTTCCAGCAACTTGTCTCGCAACGGCATTTCAAAACAAGTTGCAGAGAAAATTATGGCGCTGTTACACTGTGCAATTTTCCAGCAACTTGTCTCGCAACGGCATTTCAAAACAAGTTGCAGAGAAAATTATGGCGCTGTTACACTGTGCAATTTTCCCTAGCAACTTGCGATATTTTTGGCCAGTTGCTGGTGAAAATTACACAGTGTAACAGCGCCATAATTTTCTCTGCAACTTGTTTTGAAATGCCGTTGCGAGACAAGTTGCTGGAAAAATTGCACAGTGTAACAGCGCCTTAATACTAAAAGAGCGAAACAGTTGACATTGTACGGCGGTTATTTTTAATATAAAAATTAGGTACTACCTAATAGCGGAGCTCCCATTTAAATAAATAATGATAATGCAAAATATGTAATGCTTGTTCATCAATAAAGTTAGTTAAGGCAAAAAAATAACTTTTTATCGTTTGTATCAAAAGACTTTGCCTTAAAATACTTCAGATGGACTTTTGCTAGCGTCCACATTTCGCGTCAGCGTAAGATATGGACAACTATACAATGGATTATACTATATACTTTAAAGTCAATAATTCGCGTCGACGCAAAGTGTGGATTGACTCGCGAGTCCACAGATTGCGTTGAACTCACACTATGGACTTTTGCTAGCGTCCACATTTCGCGCCAGCGCAAGGTATGGACCATATACTTTGAGGTCCATAATTCGCGTCGACGCACACTTAGGATTAATTCGCGAGTCCACAGATTGCGTTCAAATCGAACTAAGGACTTTCGCTAGCGTCCACATTTCGCGCAAACTCAAGATATGGACCACTATACCATGGATTATACTATAGACTTAGAAGTCCATAATTCGCGTCGACGCAAAGTGTGGATTAATTCGCGAGTCCACAGATTGCGTTCAACTCAAACTATGGACTTTTGCTAGCGTCCACATTTCGCGCCAGCGCAAGATTTGGACCACTATACCATGGACTATACTATAGACTTTGAAAACCATAATTCGCGGTGACGCAAACTGTGGATTGATTTACGAGTCCTCAGATTGCGTTGAACTCAAACTATGGCTTTTGCTAACGTCCACATTTCGCGCCCGCGCAAGATATGGACCATATACTTTGAAGTCAATAATTCGCATCGACGCAAACTGTGGATTGATTTGCGACTCAAACTAAGGACTTTTGCTAGTGTCCACATTTCGCGCCAGTGCAAGATATGGACCACTATACCATGGACTATACTATATACTTTGAAGTCAATAATTCGCGTCGACGCAAAGTGTGCATGGTTGTTTCGCGAGTCCACCGATTGCGTTCAACTCCAATTATGGACTTTTGCTACCGTCCACATTTCGCGCAGGCGCAAGATATGGACCACTATACCATGGACTATACTATATACTTTGAAGTCAATAATTCGCGTCGACGCAAAGTGTGCATGGTTGTTTCGCGAGTCCACCGATTGCGTTCAACTCCAATTATGGACTTTTGCTAGCGTCCACATTTCGCGCAGGCGCAAGATATGGACCACTATACCATGGACTATACTATATACTTTGAAGTCCATAATTTGCGTCGACGCAAACTGTGGATTGATTCGCGAGTCCACAGATTGCGTTCAGCTCAAACTATGGACTTTTGCTAGCGTCCACATTTCGCGCCAGCGCAAGATATCAATGTTAGCAGTTGTAGCAATGGTAGCAGTGGTAGCAGTAGTAGCAGTGGAGGCAATTAAATGGTAGCAGTGGTAGCAATGGTAGCAGTAGTAGCAATGGTAGTAGTGATAGCAGTGGTAGCAATGGTGGCAGTGGTAGCAGTGGTAGTAGTGGTAGCAGTGGTAGCAATAGTAGCAGTAGTAGCAGTGGAGGCAATTCAATGGTAGCAGTGGTAGCAATGGAAGCAGTGGTAGTAGTGGTAGCAGTGGTAGTAGTGGTAGCAATGGTAGCAATCTTAACAGTTGTTGTTGTTGTGGTAACAATAGAGCACAAAAAGAAGCCGTTAGACTACCAAGGGTAGCCACATGCCCTTCTCAAGGGCTTGTTTTCAATCAGGAGGGCCAAACGTAGAAGTTTTACAAAATAGCGCAAAACTTGACGTTTCCGTTGAAGTTCGCCACAATGAAGATCACAGTGCCGTGCTGTCGTCATTATGGTAGACCACAATGCCATGCAGTCGTTATTTTCCAATATGGCGCTGCTTCTGGTTGGGACTTTTTCAGCGTTATTTACACCTTCAATGACATAAAACCCTTCATTTTTGCACGGGACCCTACACCTTTTTTGCATATATTTAAATAAACTTAAACATATCAAATTTGTAGAAAAAGATAACTACTCGAACTTATGAAAAAATTGATTTTTCTAACAAATGTTGTTCGACTTTAGGTAACCTTTTGTTCGAAGTCACGCTACAAAATTCAAGAAATGAAGGTATAATTTAGTCATTATATCAAAAGTATTTATGTTGTTACGTAGAATATACCACTGGCTAAATTTTGTGCGATTGTAGTCCTTGTAGAGCTATTATTTTGGGAATTGTAATTATTTTTCTAATTACTTCAGGTGGTGTGTTTTACATTCAGTGCTGATTATCTCGAAAACGAGCATCGGACACCTATTTTGCTTTTCATTTTTGAAATAAGCATTAAGTTTTACATAAAAAAGTTTCAATTGAATATCTTCTAATTATTTTTTTGCTAACGTAGTCTCCTTAAGGTGATGTTACACGGGTCGATTCGCAACAACGATTTTCCGCGCAACACTAATTGATAATTTTGCGTTAGATATTTTTTAAAAATCATATCAAATATTTGCATTTGTTCACTAAGCAAAAATATTACTAAAAATAGTTGCGTTTTGTATTTTCCACGGTACAAACTTTACGGGCAACATTTGTTGCGCGGAAAGTCGTTGTTGCGAACCCGGATCCGTGCAACATCACCTTAAGACAGTAAGTGACAGAATTTTTAAATTGATGCGCGTTTTCATTTAGGAGCTGCAGCCGTTCAGATTGAAGGGTGAAGCGCAAGAAAAACTGTAGGCAGCCTTCTTAAAGTATGTATATTATGATGGTTATATATATTCCTCGAAAAGTTTTTTATATTAGGGTAGAAATTATTGTATAAAGTTTCTGTACAGCGATCGGTAAATTCCGGTTCGTGGAGAATTTGAAATACATTAAATAAATCTTGAGATCAAGATGCATAGTGCCAAGCATGCATTCTAAAAATGGTTTCCAAATAAATTTAATATGATTTTTTGAATGTCGAAATTGAGCGAATAATGCAAATATCTTCCGTATTTCTTGATTTTTGGTAAATCCCATGCTTGGCTTGGAAGAAAAGACTGTAAATGAAATAAATATTGAAGAAACACTTAGAGTTGGCGAAAATCGCCAAGGATTCAATCTTTTTAAAGAAACCGGAAGTAAATTGTCCTACGCATGCGCAATAAGAACGAAAAGGAGTCTTTGTCAGGTGTCGCTCTACCGGAAGTGAAATTATTCACGTCAAAAACGCGCGTGCGTGCGCCTATGCAATTTTGCCGGCCAAAACCAAGACCCCCTTTTGCATAGCATCCGTTGCACAGCAACGATATGTCATTACACACACCCTTAAAGTACAAGTCTGAGCGAAAACGACAAAACATGACTTAGACCTCCTACTTCAAATCTCTCGTCCTCATAGACTACGTAGATTACGATCCAATAGGCTATGATTCAATAGGCTATTGACTGGTAGGCCGTTCTGCCTCTACAGGTCTAATTGTTACTGATTTTGTAGAAATAATGACTGAAATTGGCGAATGGTTCGCAACTTGCGATTACTGGTTTGAAACATTCCTCTGTGATATTGATGAGACTGATGATGATGAATGCTTTACTAGTGGGGAGTTAAAGGTGGGGAGTGGGGTGGGGGGCGGGCGTAGGGTTGATCAGTTGCTCTCAACATAGCTAATTTTTTTACCTTGTAGTTGAAACCGGCCCTATCCTTTTATATACACTGCACCATGCATCTTTGAGACTAGTATAGACATCTCTTTCATATAACTTTTGAAGAAAATGGTATCCATTCCACACACCTTTCAAAGAAAATAGTGGGTACCATTTTCAAAAACCTAGATGCATTCGCACTCAGTTTTTCCAGTTTTCATGAGACCTTATAAATACTGCCATCAGTCGATATGATAATGCAAATCTCGACTACCCCCTCTCCATTACAGGTTGTGCATTGCAGCGATAAGAGGAACGCCTTTTCAGATGCCAGATCTTTGAGAACCCATAACTCCATTTTTCTCATTGTGCCGGTGTGTCAAGGCAGTCTAAAATTAAAACAAGGTCTCGAGAATAACAAAACACTAGTATAAAAGACTGACCTTGCCAGCGTTTTACAGCTCTAGATCTAGGATACCTCGAGGCGAATTCATACTTGTCACTTTTAGTCTGTATTAGTTACATATGTTGTGTATAGGCCCTCAAGATTTGCGTCAATTTGTGGCAGTTAGGCAATTGAAAAGTTTGACATGTGAAATGAAGTATTCAAATCAAACCTTTTACATGCCAAAGCCAACTGAAATTGTTTTAGAAGCTATGCATAGTTGAAGAATGCGAAAGCCAACAGTCTGCTAAACAATAAAATACAATCTATTCTCTTAGGAACGGCTTGGTCTTGAAGTGGTTTTGTGGATTTTAATTATCAACGGGACGCATATTTCTCTGACAATTTCTGATATTATGAACGGTTGAAATGAGAAAATTCATTCTTAAAGTCCGTCGAAATAGAACTCTTCGACCGCTCTAACATCAACTTGGAAAAAAAATCTAGTTTATAATAAAAACACGCACACATTCAAAAAGAAAAGAAATAACATTGATGCTCTTTTCGTCAAGTCTGCGCGCCCTCATTTGTGATCAAAGGTCACTTCATCATTGATTCTTTGTGCGAAGCTGTCAACAGACTCGCAGTGGGTGCCAAACCAAAACTTCAACATCAATTTCAAGAAGCTTGTGCCATTGAAGTCTTCGTTTTGTAATATTTGCTGTTTAAAACAGTTAGAAGGATTCACTATGTCCAGAGCACAGTTAATTTCAAGCTTTCTAGTCCTATTGCTAGTGATGTTGTTTACGCTGAATAATGGACAGGGCAGCACCACAGTATCAACAGGTAAGGACCGTCTCCAGATTATCAGTAATTCCGATTGACAATCCTTACATTCCAATAACTTATAGAAGACATAGAAGAACATTTCTAGAATTTACCAGTCACTACTCTATATTTTCTTCTATTAAAAATATATGAAATATTAGTGAAAAAAAAAGCTTTTTATTTGTAAGTTTAAGCTCAAAGGTATTTTATAACTTTAGTTCGTGTCAACATTGCATGCATTCGTGCCATTATGTTCATTATGTACACTTAAATGTTTTACGTTTTTCTTTAGTTACAACAGTGTATTCTTTAACAACTTGCTATATTAATACTTGTTGCAGCCTGCAATGACTCAAATCCTAACTGCGTGAAGTGGGCTGCTCAGAAGTTGTGTACTAATCCATCATATCCCGACGTAGCAAAAAATTGCAAGAAGTCATGTAATAACTGTAAGTACGGCTAGTTTCGCTGTTATCATGATGTAACATTTCCAAAGGAAAATTAAGAAATGAAAGACTTCCTCTGCCCCCCCCCCCCCCCCCCCAAAAAAAAAAAACAAAAACAAAAACAAAAAAAGGAAAAACGCAGACTTCGCAGACCACCAGCAGGCTACAGAATTTAAGAGCATTTCTTCAGAATTTCGGTAATTTTTTAGTATTGAAGTTTTTAGTATAGCTTTTTGATACCCTGTGGGCCAGAGGTTTTAAGTCACTCTAGGGGTTCTCTTGACTATTCTATCTTCTCTCTCTCTCTCTCTCTCTCTCTCTCTCTCTCTCTCTCTCTCTCTCTCTCTCTCTCTCTTTTCATACCCAAGAGTTGGCGAGGCCTTGAAAATAACAAAATAGGTAAAAGTGGAGAAAACCCCGAGAGTGAGTTTCATGGGTATAGCTTTTTGATGGCGTCAGTTACGATTTACAAATTGACACGAATTTCCTTCCATGCATCCTGAAAGTCGTTAATTGGACATATTTAGCAAGTCCTACGTTCTAAGTGAAAATAAATGTCTTGCAGAGTTTTTGACTAAAGCAAATAAATGGCAAAATGTCCAATCTGAGGCTTTTCTTGCATAGAAAGGAATTCATGCGAATTTATGAAGTAATCAAGAAAAGAGGTTAACATTTCTTTGCGTGAATTAATAACAAATTAATACATAACGACTAGACAAAATACAGTTTACTATTTACTTTAAATCCCCGGGAGACTTCCTTATAAAACACTAGCAGGAATCCTCGTCCGAAATCTTCAAACATATCCCTAAAATAATAATAATACCTTATTGATAACTAATATTGTAGCCCAAAAACTAAAGTACGTTAGAAACTATGTACAAATAGTAAAAAGAGGAATAACAAATATTAAGACATCAAGCAGAAGAGTATTTGATTTCTAATGACTTAATCTGCTTTGTAGCAAATAGTGCAAGCTACTCAGTTCAGCATCATTTCCATTGCAATTTGGACTTGTCCTATTTTTTGAGTGGACGTTGTTCAATCTATAGTGACAGAAATTCCATTCTTATATTAATTTTGCATAAAGCAGTCCTTCCGATAAGTAGAATTATAAGAGATGGTCATTTCGTGGGCTGCTGAAATTCCTTTCGCAAATAGAATAGGAAGAAATCCTATTAAAGAGCCAGTTAGCCGTAGTTAAGCCGCTGTCGTTAAAAGGCTATTGTTGTTAACAAGAGGGGCACGAACCTTTGTGACACTCCGCAGAAGTGATGTCAGCCGAAGAAGAGACAATTTAGGTCACCAATTGTATGTATGGTCAACCCTGTGTACACGTGCCAGGAAACTAAGGATCATTGGTACGTTGTTATCTTTAGTCTTCCAAGACTTAAGACTAGCCGACTATTTGCGAAGCTTTCAAATTATCATATTTTTGTTGTTGTTTTTGTTTTGGTATGAGTTTGATTTTGCTCGTGGTAAAAGTTCTGATTTTTATGTTTGTATTTTTGAAACATTTGGAACGAGCAATCCCAACTTTTTTCTGCAGTTTATATACTCAAACTACAAACCAAAGATTCCGGGCCTGGTTATTTTGGACAAGGGTTATTAGAAGGGTGAATAATGGTCGATGATAGATGTTTCTTCTTTCATTCCGTTGTCGCAGCTACCCAATTCAAACCCAACGGTGACAATTTGGAGCCTCTTCTTAGATATATTAGCGGAAACAATCCTGTCTATTACCAATTTTGCTGAAAGATAATGAATGTCAACAACTTTAATGCTATTACTTCGTCAATCAAAGCAGGCGCTCAGTTTATTCTTCAACTTGCTCTCTTTGTTTTCAGCAAAACAATTCATCCTTTTCCTCTATATTTTTCATTTCCTTTATTGCATTTCTTCCACAGCCTGATCTTGTCCACCTGCACCACCAACGATATGCGCACAATACATCTTTTTTACGATGGTTTTCACATTGTCTCGATAAATGCCATTGAAGATAACATAAATGAAAAAATTATAGGTAAAGCTTATGTGTCCTATAAAATGCACAGCAAAATTTAAATGTTCCTTTTCCATTCCATTTAAGGCGTCGAGTTTTTCTTCGGAAAGCAAAATAAGAATGATGCTTGACGGCAACCAACTCAAATATAATAAGCTGATGACAGCAACAGACATCTTTAAAACTTTTCTGTTTTGTTGTTCTCTTCTCTTCCTGGCCAAGTCAGTCTGATTTCCTGGTACTTGATGACGACGAAGTTTGCAGACGATTACAATGTAAAGAACAGAGATCGTGGGAAGAGAGATACCATGGAAAAGGGCAATCAAAGTATAAAAGTAAACGTTGTACCAATCCTCGATGCCTAGGCTGCAGTACGTCTTAGTATTAAATTGGACAAGATTCATAAAATAGAGATAAGGCGATGATATCAGGCCTGAAACAATCCAAATTCCTGGTATGATGTATTTTAGTCGAGATCTGGTAAAGCCTCCTTTCAGGGGATGGGCCACGGCATGGTACCGATCGATTGCGATGAAAACGCAACTGAACATTGAAACACCAATCGTGCCTTCCCCAACAAAAACTATAAGTTTACATAAGGCAATTCCAAAGACATTAGTGATAAACCATTGGCGATCAAAGTAGATAACATTTATACTCCAAGGAACAACAAGGAGAGTGACAAGAAGATCACTGACAGCCATGTTGGCCACCAAGAAATTGGTGGTAGTTCTCAATCGATGGTCTTTGTAGATTATCCGTACGATCAGAGAGTTTCCGACAATGGAGATGAGGAAAAGAAGGCAATAAGCCAGTCCCTTTGGTATTCCGCCATAATCAAATCTGGTATCAACTGCATTCGAACTCGCATTTGGTACAAGTGAGGTTTCGTTTAGATTGTTCATCTTTGCTTTTGTTTCGTCCCTTTGCGATTCAGCTGCTTCGAATAGCTATAGGTGTAAAAGGGTTTGTCCTTTATAGAACTTTATTGTGACTTAAAAACTCATTAATAATTCATAAGGCAAACACAATGAAAATCGCCGTCGTAACGAGTCTTTATATCTGATAATGATTCGGCCTGATTTACATCAACTTTAACCTCGATTTTCTCCAAGATAAATGAAGATATTTTTGATTTAGAGAACAACTCTAATATGTGTTGGAGTTTTTTAAGCCATATAAAGAACTCGAGATCGTGTTTTATCGGTATAAAGATCCTCGCCTACGGCCTGTTTCAAGCCTCGTGGTGCCCTCTGTTAATGTTATATATCTCTTTAACGTGGTCATCATGAAAGACGACTTCTCAACGTTACCATTTTTGATCACAAACCAACCAGATTTTAAACCAACTTTAAGGACAAATCTTTTTTATCATTTACTTATTGGGCGTGATATTTGGTAGAAATAACATAATGGCCATAAATTAAACAAGGAACAAAATAAATCATAAAACAAGAAATGAGTTAATATTTAAAGCCTTTTATAGCAGGACTATGATGAAAGTCGTTCAAAGTTTAATTTAGCTGAAACTCATCATGAAATTTAAAACCTCAAGAAGTTCTCGATATTCCGAAGGGAAGTGAAATACTCAAAATACCGTACATGATCTAATTCAAACCTACTCTCCAATAAACGCCTCTTATCTGTAATTAACGCCCCCTTAAAATTCAAAATTTGTTTTAATTGCGCTTTTTCAATAAAGCCAAGAAAGCCAAGAAAGTCGGAACTCTTTGTGTAATCAGGTGCTTACGGGTTGTTCACACGATAAGCACTTCAGAAGTGCCAAAGAGTACTCCATAATGGGCCTGGTTTCCCTGGAAACCCTGGCGAAACCTGGAAACCGTGGCACGGATTAATGAGAAGGCACCGTTAAATTATTTGCGAAACCGATGTGTTCCAATGATCTCATTCAGCTGCGATGCTAGCGTGCCATAATAGCACGTCTTGTACAAACAAAACCTGCCTGAGCTATTTGGACAGATTGTGTTTCCAGTGAATCCTAGTTTACGGTGGCCCATCGTTTAATATCATAGCAAATTAAAAACAAAAGTCAAAATCAAGACCAATCAAATGTTCACTTTCAAAGTTGATTTAATTTATAATGTTGATTTTTAAGTTGTTTTCAATGTCGAATTTCAAAGTTGTTTTCAATGTTGATTTTCAAAGTTGTTTTCAATGTTGATTTTCAAAGTTAATTTTATGTTGATTTTCATTTCTTTTTGTTTCTTTTTATTATTATTATTTTTTCTTGAATAATTTCTTATTTGTATTTTTTCTGATAATTTTTGTTTTGTTTTGTTGTTTTATTTTATTTGTTATTTCTTTCTTGATTTCTTTTTTTTTTCTTTTCTTTTCTTTTTTATATAATTTGTATTTATTTTTTTTTTCATTTATTTTCACTTAAGGACGGTGGCCCATAATGGCGAGCCTTTTTTTTCAGTTATTTTATATTGTAGAATGAATAAAGGTCTTATAATTTACGGGAAGAAAATTGGGGGTATCCATGCATTTACGGAGATAATTAACGTTAAAAATCGCCAAATACCGCTGACCAGTACTTTAAAAAAATCTTCTTCAATTTCATGTGTATCCACTGTTAACGTCCGATGGAAAAGGTTTTAACTTGTAATTATGAAATTCTAAAGAATAAACATAAAAAAACAAGTTTACAGAAATTCCTATTCCTCGTTTTTTGACCCCTCATGTTGTCCGACTTGAAATGCTATTCTGTAAAAAAATACATCGTAAACGATTTTTGTTGTTGTCATTTTTCGAATGTATGCAGGTTATAAATCCTAGTACTGTTTCGAAAAAGAAAAAAAGGGGGTATCCATGCGATTTAAAAAGTTATTTGCTGAGAAACGCGCGAAATCTTATTAAAATTTGCCTAAATAACCATGAAATCCCCACCCCTCCCTAGAGAGTGGCAAGGAATACATTGCATTATGGGACATTTCCAAGATGGCGGCCAAACGGTATTCTTTATTTCCGGTCGTAAAAAGAGCCAATTTTCATGCGCCCTTGATCATCTAGAATGAATTCAACTTTAGAATATGAGAAACCATGTATTTTTCTTCTCAAAGTCAAGTTTTTCTTTTGCAAAAGTCGTAAAACTAGTGTGTTTTCATGATGGTTTTTGTGCGAACATGATCTTCGAAAAAACGGCGTTTGTTATTCAAATTTGTGTGACGTCACGCGCGCGCTCGTTGAGCCAAATGCGCAGAACACAATGCGCACTGGAATTATGGGCCACCGTCCTTAACTTCTATAAATTTTTATCAATTTATCATAAAACTACATATGTCGCTGTTATTTTGCTATGATAACGATGGGTCACCATAGACAGCTATGCAGGCAACGTTAAATTGCAATTTTAATTTCCTAAAGAACTAAAGAAAATATCATTCCGTAGCTTTATAGAATTTCTTCCATGCATGATGAATTCGAACTCTCGTCTAACTCCTTCAGATGCATTTTGCCTGCAACACAATCATTATGATTTTATGATGACTTTCACGTTGTCTCGATAAATGTCATTGAAGATAACATATATGAAGAAATTATAGGTGAAGCTCATACAACCTATAAACATAACAGTAAAATCCAGGTTTTTCACTTGCGAAGCCGGTTCAAACTGTTGAGTTTTCCCTCCAGCATCACATGTACAATAAAGAACGAAGATTGCAGGAAACGGCCAGCTCAAACAAATTAATTTGAAAATAGCTATAGACATTTTCAAAACTTTTCTAATTTGATGCTCTCTTCTGTTATTTCACTCTTTTTATGATTTCGATAGTTTCGTTATCAGCTAGATTTTCAAATTTTCAGCAATTTTGTTTAATAACCAAGTAACTATAAATACAGCTAGTCAGCTTACAGCTTTAGACATTTTGTTAATTATTTTCAGCCACCATGCAGTTAGTAGCTTTATTAATTAGCTAACCTTTTTGATAGTTTTTGAGACATTCTGAAAAGGATACCCGTTTTATTGACATAAGAATTACCCCAGTTATAATTACGGTAGAAATAAGTCAATTAGCTGCTAAGGAGACTAACCGACGCACGGTTGGCGCAGTTGGTTGAGCGTCGGTCTTTCGTGCGGGAGGTCGGGGTTCGAATCCCGGCCGGACTAACACTCAGGATCTTTAAATAATTGAGGAGAAGGTGCTGCCTTTGTAATTACATCTGCAAACGGTTAGACTTTCACGTCTTCTCGGATAAGGACTTTAAACCGTAGGCCCTGTCTCCCATCCCTTCCTTAACCTGTATATGGGGGACATTAAAGAACCTGTTGAACTATTCGCATAAGAGTAGGGGATTGTCTCCCGGTTCAACAGTCTGTCCTTAAATACAAACTCTGGATGCATTTGATTATATACATATAGACATTTGCGCTATATATAAATACTAAAATTTCATTTCAACCCAGTGGTCTTAATAAAGCTGTTTGAGTTAGTTTCAAACGTGTTTTTGGCGTCATTTATTACGATTCGCTTGTTTTTCAGTGATAGATATTTTCGCGACCAACAGCTAGCTTTGACACGGAATGCATTTGTCGATCATTTGCTCCACCGATTTGCCCAAATGTCCTCACGTAGTAGGCTCTTTGACGGTCTTTTCTTTCCCTTGGTGGCCAACGTGGCCATGTTCGACCGCTTTGTGCTGTAATTCTTTAGGTATGATAATGCGAGTTCTCCGCAGAAGAATTTCCTGGGACTGGCCAAAATGACTAAGCTAGCTTGAAATAGGGGTTGTTGTATGTTGTAATTGTTGTTAATATAGTCGTCATATCATCATAATTTAACCAATCATTGGTCGTCTTTCAGGTCCTACAACCCAACCAGTAATATCAACAACAGCACCAGCAAAAAACTTCACAACAACTGTACAAACCTCCGTCACAGGAAATCCTAATTCAACCACGGTCAGTCCATATGACAGTACAACTCAACCTGCAACTGGTTCACAAAGCACCACACAGGCAAATATGGGAACCCTGTGTCGTTGTGAACGAATCACGTGGTTAACCCTTGTATGGCTTTTAAAAGAATTTTACTACCAATGAATAGCTATGGACTAAAAGACAGACTCGCTGGTATACTGCGCTGAACTTTTCCTCCTCTCATACCAGGGTGGGCGAACCCAAAGATATTTTTGCTCAAATGTATTGATCATGGCGTAGTTTTAAAATGTACATTTAAGGTAGTTCGGGATTCATGAATTTTTACGATAAACTTGCCTTCAACATTCCTACAAAGAAAGAGGGGCATAGGAGGAAATGAAATGTAAAATAAAAATGGGGGGTCACCGAGGTCACTCTTGAGATACGAGGGGGGAGATGTGGGGTGTTTGTTTTGTTTTTACGAAAAATGGCCTCGCAATATTAAGTCAAATTATAAGAATTTTGGAACAACCAAATGTATTTAAAAGCAAACAAAATGATAGCCTGGGATGCAGAAAAACACTTGGAACTAAGTTGTTGCCGAACAATTTGCAAAGAAGCGAAATATCAACAATAACATGCGAAAAATGGCCTTCTAGAATACACGTTTTTGGAGGATCAGACAGAAAAATGAAAAATTTACTCAAAATCGAAACGATAGAAGTATCATTTTTTTTCTTTATACGAAAAGTTTATAAAATTGTGAACATAAATCATTCATAAAATCAGGGGGTCACCGAATTGTTTAAAGAGTTAGAGAAGAACAAAGGGTAAAAATCTTCAAAAACGAACAAAAAATCAGCCATTTTAGCGTTGTTCTCTGCTCCTTTTCGACTCATAATATTCGCTAAATTTTATAGTTCGAGCTTTTTCTCCTACTTTACACGGTGCACAACATGTTTTGATAAATTTGTTTGCAGAATCTGGTCGATAAAATACTATTTTTCTTCACCAAAAAACGAATTTCTTCGGTTTTCAATCGCTGACTCGATAGTGCCCAGACTTCCCGCGGACAAGCGAATGTTCTTTAATAAAGTGCGCGCGCGAGATGCGCAGTAGCAAGGGTCCCGAACTACCTTAAAATTAAAATTTTACCAAATTTCAGACCATTGTACTGGGATGTTAGGATATATACTAGAAGGTATATAGAATGGCTATTACATTTACCTTTTTCAGAATGCCTACCAGTTTATTAAATATCTAGCCTTCAGTGGAATATCAATTCTTTGCTTTTTAGGGTATTTTACATATGTGGTTGACCTTAAAAAAATTGTGTTTGAAGCAAGAGGGGGGGGGGCGGCGTCTCTAGGCTAGCAACCGTTCAGCGTTGTTGGATTTTGTGACGTCACATCTGCTATCAACATGTAGAGAAGCTAGCAAAAAATGGTTCAACAAGTAAATGTGTAAAATATCCACATTTTGACTGGAATCTGGTTTGAAATTGATGAGCTTATGCCGAGAAGGCATGCAAGTGTTCGAATTTGGCTACAAATCTTGGACTTGTCAGCTATGTGGCAATTTTTTAGAAGTCCATGGATTGGAAAAAATCTTGGAGCTAAGATAGGAAGTTTGATAAAGCATGTTCTGAGGAGTTCATGGAATGAATTTCCAGAGTTTTTGGTTAGCTCAAACGTCATATATACCTATTTCAAAAAACGTTGTCGCATTAAGTCCACATGCAGTGTACACTCCAAGACTGCAAAGGATTTTGGTAGTTTTCTAATAATTAATGTCATCATAGCATGTTTTGTTTCTCTACGAGTTTTCGTTCAAGACGCTCAATCCTGAGGCGGGTTTCTTCCCTTCGCCAAGTGTTTTCTAGCCTGCGTCACATCCGGACTTTTCCTAACGGAGGAAAAGTCCGGATGTGACGCAGGCTAAGTGTTTTCTTGTTCCTAGAGAATATTGTCGACATCGTAAAATAGCAGTAGACAGTAAACTGCTCTCTTCTCTTACATCAAAAATAGTGTCAATTGTAATATGTAAATTTGAGCAAAAGATCTTTGAACTGTTTTGAAGACAACCATGAAATTTGCAGGTTGTATTTCAAGCATTCCTAAAACTTCGACAAAAATCTTCCTAATCTCTTAGTATTACGAACTACAGTAGCTCATATTTCTGGCGATTTTTCTGACCCGTGTGGACACACACACACACACACAAATTAAACCGGTACCTAATAGTGAAGTAGAAAAACAAATGAAACTAGACTCTAGTGATGTGTATTACACTAAAACCGATTCCAAGAATTAAATAATATCGTTTTAAATAAAAACTATTCCATGAAAACAGGGAAATGATATTTATGACAAGTTCTGAGAAATTCCCTTAAACGGGGAATTCCCTTGGTCTTTAGGCTCTCTCAGAAGAGCATAATTTGATAGCTTTTTAATGGCGTGACATAGAAACGTCAGACTGGATCATGTCACCGTTTGACTTCAGGGACGGGCAGAGGGAACGTTTCTTCGCGCGATTTTCTTCGGAAAGCCCTCGTAATCGGAAGTGTACGATTTGAATCGTTGCAATAATAAAACTGAAATATATGAGTGTGGAAAGTTCACCGATAATCATGATTTATCTTAGCGGTGCCGGCCATCTCAAGAGTGTTTTCAAACTCCTTTGGTCACTACGCACGCATGTGATATGATTGTTTCCCTTGGCCTGCGTTGCTGGCGGTCTGCGATTTTTGGGGTAGAGGAAGCAAAAACCGCAGACCGCCAGCAACGCAGGCTATGTTTCCCCAAATCAGAATTATTCTACTCATTAAACAATATAATATAAAAATTAGGTACTACCTAATAGCGGAGCTCCCATTTCAATTCTAATATTTTTTTTATGTTCTTGATTCAAATGAATTGGGCTTCCTGTGTTAATTGGGCTTGAAAAAGTTGGAATGAAGATTATGAAAGTGAAAATTAAGGCATTTGCTTTGATTTGTATATACTCTCACCCTTTGGTCTCCTGTGAGTTGTATGGGCTTGTAAGCTTGTAAGTGACCTTTATTATAGTATATTTTAATATTCAGATACACTGTCAGATTTCATAATTGACTGTGTAGTGGTTCATAATTGTCAGGTATAGAA
The DNA here is from genome assembly GCA_029948255.1 of Telmatactis stephensoni. Lineage (NCBI taxonomy): Eukaryota > Metazoa > Cnidaria > Anthozoa > Actiniaria > Isophelliidae > Telmatactis > Telmatactis stephensoni. Next base: position 185,301 of record JALIZF010001265.1, on the reverse strand, counting down.
AGCAAAAATCTCCAAAACCTTATTTCATTGATACAAATAATTAAACCTTTTCAACATCCTGGATATTGCAGAACTACATATCTTGAGTTGTTTGTTTTCACTATATTTTTACATCTTGTTAATTTTTTTGTGGTTTAGTTGTTGTTTTGTTTTCTAATGACATACTAGGTGAATACTTGTCTCTTCCAGATTACACTGATAATACAATTTAAAGTGATGATAAAATAGCTACTTGACACAACAAGAAAACAAGGAATTACTGAAGTATTTTTAATTTGCATTTACTAGTGAAGTCTCATATGGGCTCAAGGAGCAACAACTCTAGTTCAGTTGTATGCAAAATTCCTTCCTTTTTCATGTCATTAGTCAATCAGTTTCATTAAATTCCAGACCGCCCCAAACTTGAACTGTATATACACATTATTCAGGTTGAAATGAGTTCAAAATCAAATTCTTATAAATTTTATTATTAAAAGTCGTGCAAAAAGTTTTTTTTGTACTGATTTACTTATATAAGCTTAAGTGTTTGTCTAAACTTGGCCACAGTTCTACGTGCAAAAACGTTTATTTTTTCACAGTCATCAATCCCAAATAAAAGATAAATGATCAAATATAGGTACAACGGACTTTTTGACATCAGAGTTTTTTCTCTCAGGGTCTTTACCTTGAAGTGCTTTCCTTGTTGTCTTTCGAAGCGTAGTGCTCAGTCCTTGTTTCACACTCGATGCAGACGATTCTTAATTTTCAACTTTGGCTAGATTTTTAAGCAGCTTTACTGAAGGCATCTTCACGAAACGAAGAATACACAATCCTCAATGACTCATTCATCACGAGAAGTGTTTTGAAGCTACGAAATTCAAAACCAACTAAAAAAGTCGTCCAGCTTTGTAAATGTTCTCCGTTGTGTCCTTCGTCTTTCGAGCACTTTTTTTGAAACGACACCGGGCCCGAAAAAAATTCAAACGTACGGTATTTTTTGCTTTAACTCGTCAAGATTAGCACAGATTAATGATCATGAAAATTGCTAAATTTTTACGAGGTTTTCAGAATGATATTTTCAAGTTTTGTAAGTTAAAACTGCAAGGAAACTTGTACATTTTCAGTTTTAAAGTGTCAGCGCGCGTCAAGTTGGCGCCAAAAATCAATCAGCCAATCAGCATCGCGATGGGCACGACGACACGGACGGACGACGGAAGTGACGTATACTCAAGCCATGAAAAATCAACTCGATGGGTTACCATTTTTTCATAGGTATGGTGCTCCGCTCGCGCGGGCCTGCGGCCCGCGCGGGAGCTCCGCTATAAAGTAAAACTCTTTTAATGGTAGCATTTACAAAAAATTACTGATTATCATATAAGTCCGAAAGTCTAAAGATCAAAACTTTGAAATTTATTTATTCTAAATCGTATGATAAACGTGACCTTGACAACTTACATGTTCTTCATGCAGGAAATGCATATAATCAGTCGTGATGGGCTAAAACATAATTTAACGCAATTTTGTGGTATTGGTGGATTAGCGAGTCATTATAATTAAAAAACATTTTCACTGTAACAATTTGCTCATTTATTAATTTAAGATTAATCAAACGCAAACATATTCCCGGCAAATTAATCAAAAGTTATTTATTCGCACCAAAAACAATAGAGTGAAATGGTTAGGAAACACGGCAAACTTCAAAGGGACTAGCAAAGGAGCAAACATGGAAGTTGAATAGGGCCTTCACCGTGTACAATCTTTTCATTACCTTTATCTATATATTATGCTCGACTAACCTCATTTGTAACCTGGCTCAACGGGGGAGGGGAGGGGGCGATGGCCCTTCTAAAAAAATTTTTTTTTGGACTTGAGCCGTCATGTTATCTGTGTTATTTCAAGTATCCTCCGCACTTGGGCGAAGTTCGTTTTTGTTTCTCGATGCTGGACAAATTCCCACGTGCTTTCAGTTGTCCCAAATCGTTCTTCCTGGAGAAATCAGCATATTTTGGCGGGAACTTGACCCTGAAATTTAACCTTTCCATTGACTGCCCTCGGTATGGTAGTGCAGTGATTCACTCGCACGAAAATATCTGTGTTTCCTGTTTTCAAATAGCCCAGTTCTTGGAAATTCAATATCATTGAATATTCATGAGCCCCAAACGCCTCATATTCAATTATATGTGACACCCTAAAAGGTAACATATTAAAAGCAGTTGGACACTTCAGTTTGAATCCATGACGTAACCTTGTCAAGTTTCTCCTGTGGAATGGTCTTGACCATTGGGGGCAATTGCAGTAAGTCTACAACACATATTCTTTAGGATGACTCTCAAATTTTCTCGGTAGACTTCATTGAAGATAACAAGAATAAAGAAATTATAAGTGACTAGCATAAACCCAACAAACTCAGCGCTGAATTTCAAATTAGTCCACTGCGCAAGATTCAAGCTGTTAAGTTTTCCGGCATGCCTTACAATAGAATAGGTGCTAAAAGATAGGGCGCTAAATAGGAATGAGCCCACTATGGCCACAGACATCTTCAAAACTTTCTTATTTTGTCGTTCTCTTCTCATCCTGGTCAAGTCGTTTGGGTTTCCTGGGGTTTTATGATGACGGAGCTTGTAGACGATCAAAATATAAAGAGATGTAATGATAGGGAGAGGAATAGCAGCGAAAACAACGAGCATGATTATATGGTGTAATCTGTAAAGATACTTCACATGTTTGTCATCCATTAACATACAATATGATGCATTCTCAAAGTGTATCAGAGTCCTGTAGTACAAAGAAGGCGATGCAATTAGGATTGAAAAGATCCAAGTTCCTGGTATGATGTATTTTAGTCGAGATCTGGTAAAGCCTCCTTTCAGGGGATGGGCAACAGCGAAGTACCGATCAAGGGCGATAAAAACACAACTGTATATTGAAACACCAGTGGAAATATAGGAGATGCAAGGAGAAACTTTACACAAGATTAGTCCAAAAGCGTTGTCGATGAACCATCTATCATAGTAGTGAATCTTTTTTATTTCTTTCGGTATGAAAAAAATTGTTGTAAGAAGATCGCTGGCTGCCATGTTGGCCACTAAGAAATTGACCGTAGTCCTCAGTCGGCCTTCTTTGTAGATTATCCACACGAGAAGGGAGTTTCCGACAACGGAGATGAGGAATAGAATGCACAAAGCTATCGTTTTTGGTATTCTGCCATAGTCAAATGTGTTACCATTGGAAATCGAACTTTCATTCGTCAAAAATCTTGATCCGTTGAGACTGGCCATTACGTTGGCCGGTATTGATAAATCAATCTGTAGAACAAAAGCATTTTAACAACCGTTTGTTACGAGGAACATCGACTAATGAAAGACTTTCTAACTGAATTTGAGTCGTACCCCAAACTTACCTCGCTAGTACGTTTGTACAAAGACTTCCTCAATCTACGAGTGTGAGTCCAAATATCGATAGTCCTTATATAAATTAGGAGTAGCTCATCACCCTTCCTTGCAGCTAAGTGCTGAATATAACACCTAAGCTAAATCTAATTTCCTGTTTACATCACGTCTGGAGTCAAAGCGAAAACCCTATTTTGGTCCGTTTGGGATATAGTGAAAGAGGGTGTATCACAAACAAGAAACAATAGAAAATCCTACAATCAGAACGGTCAAGCTTGCTGACACTTAAAATGCTTAACTAGCAACATTACTCAAAAACACATTAAGATAAATAAATGTACAATTACTGACAATCTGTAGCGAAACACGTTTTACTTCGACTTAGTGTTTAATTTTGAACACTTTAAAGGATTGACGAATTGCTTGTAATGCATTTTTCGCACGAATTATGGGTAAGCTGTTTAGGGTAAAGTCACGTGTTATGCCAGGCCCATCCGAGTTTTAATAATTTTATAGATTTCAATAGTTTAGTGGGTTTAAGAATTTTATCAATTTACAACCTTCAATATTTCTATCTTTAAAAGTTTCAGACAGCTTCAGCTTTATCTTCAGACAGACAAGCTTCAGCTAGTAGTTCTAGGATAGTTTGACTAGGTTGTCATTTTATTGACACTACGTATTTAACCAGCAATTGTTCGAGTTGAAACAGCAAATAATGTTTTAGCGAGAAAGTTAGCTAGCCTAATTCGATAAATCTAAGTTTGTAATTTGAAACAATTCAATCGTTAACAATTGTAGGACTGATCTCGATGTAGATCCGGTAGTCATTAGTGAGAGTTACTGAATTTAGTTTTTGTTAATGACGCAGTTGTAATTGAAGTTCAAAGCCAACTAGATTTATGGAATTCCCCTTTTTCAGCAATTTTCAATCTTTATAGCTAAAATCGTACTTCCTAAATTGGAAAGTATTCCGTTTTTAGACAATAAGATAGCTCTTAGGTAAATAGCCTGTGAAGTTAGAAGTAGTCCAGTTTTAGTACGTGCTCCGAGCAAGTGTAATCTGAGCAAACAAGAGTAATTAAAGAAAGAATCACAGCAAGTTTGTCCTTCGAAATTAAATAAAAATAAAAGGTTTGTCCCAATTTTAGCCTCGTTAATCCTTGACGGTACGCATAACGTAACACATTGGTGGAGAACCGGGGTATCGATATTCAAGATGACTCTTTAAAGCCCCTATCACCCATGTTTTTTTTATTTTCAAACTCGGTTCTTGTTGGAGAGCACAGTGAATAAAAGGTATCAAATTTCAAAATGCAAATGTGATGACGTGAAAGGAGTCAGCACTGCCAACTTCTCATGGCTTTTACAAAAAGAGGTTTTCAGTTTGATGGCTGGAGTTTTCACTAAACAACAAATTTTACCAATGGAAATAATTTGCAAATGGAGAAATTCAAGTATCTTAGCTATAAAGTTGCGGCAAATCTCTTGTGTAGAGATAGCTAGCGTGACGTAAAAACCCGACTCTAAAATCTGACAATGGGAATTGTGTGTTTAAACTTGCGTTTTTTATTGGAAAAATGTTTCGGGGATAAATGATACTAACTACTACAACTATTGGTTGGTTTTTTTCCTAGACCCATATTTTCTGAGATATAAAGGTATCAAATTTCAAAATGCAAATGTGATGACGTGAAAGGAGTCAGCACTGCCAACTTCTCATGGCTTTTACAAAAAGAGGTCTTCAGTTTGATGGCTGGAGTTTTCACTAAACAACAGGTTTTACCAATGGAAATGATTTGCAAATGGAGAAATCCAAGTATCTTAGCTATAAAGTTGCGGCAAATCTCTTGTGTAGAGATAGCTAGCGTGACGTAAAAACCCGACTCTAAAATCTGACAATGGGAATTGTGTGTTTAAAATTTCTTTTTTATTGGAAAAATGTTTCGGGGATAAATGATACTAACTACTACAACTATTGGTTGACTTATAAAATAAAAAGAGAATTTAGAAGAGTAGCTATGAAGTTCCAACAAATCTTTCAGTGTGTTGACCTCACTAGTGGGACGAGAATTTCTCACGCGTGATAGCCAAGATGTTTACATTGCTTACGTGACATTGGATCAGATTACTGCAACTGTCCAGCAACTGTCTATTTGACCCAAGTGATGACACGAGTGTTTGATTTAAGGAGCAAGGATGGCACAGTTGGTTAGTGCGTGGCCTTCGGTGCGAGAGGTCCCGAGTTCAATCCACAGTGACTTCACATCCTTGTTTCGACTTCTTTCCTTTCCGTGTAGCTTTAATTAGCTTTAAATACCCTTAAAACGGAGCACTGATGGATAGAGGGGGTAGAGGGCGCACCTTCGAACGCTTGATACATGAGCCTTTGGCTCGGGAAACTGGGCAACCACTCCCCGCGATTTCGAAGTAAAACATTAGCCTTTGCCTTTGCCCTTTTTGCCTCCAAAATGAAAAAGGCAGCAGTATTTCTAATTCAGAACAAAGCACTTTTACCACAAATTAAATCTATTTGGCGACACTTTCCGATGTATAAAGGATACTATAACCCTTTCAATTCTATTTATTTGTGAACACGACTGAGTTATTTGAAAAATGTAGACGGCTCCATGGGAATTCGATCGACCGATAAGAGTTTAGGTTTACACGAAAATCTGATTCTAGCCATAAATTGCTCCCCAAACATTGTTTCGGTTAGAATGTGATGTTAAACGGTTTGTGAAAGAGTTTTCCTAGCTGCCAAACTAAAAGACATCATTTTCAGTGAAAATTTTGGACAAAAATACGATTTTTACCCGTGCCCAGGCCATAGGCCGGGAACGAGTTATAAACTGCAAAACTTTTTTTCTCTCTCTCTTTTCGTCCTCAGCTACTTCTGATTGGTTAAGAACGTTAAAACAATGCCCTTCACTCATCACCTTTGAGCGACTGCGAACGCAAGCCAGGAACTTTAGGAATGCAAGATGGCCGACTACAAAGAAAATAGCTTTCAGGCAGTAAGACAAGTAAAGAGGAGCTTTTAACTCGAGATATACCTATATACTTATAAGAGCTTCAGAATGGGCTGTTATTTTGAGCTTCATCTCCAATACTTTGACCAAATATCGAACTCTAAATGGAGTACTTGAAAGGACGCCCTCGCGATAAAGCCTATTTCCTATGAGCTGGAAATCTACAAATTCTCATCCTACATGTTGCTAAACGAACATACATAGAAGCAAGTCAATTATATTCCTCATTCAAGCATTCAAGAGATCTTGAGAGGTTTTTGTACTGAATTTTAATATCGGAATTCTGGACCAGACCATGGCATGAAACTAGATTCCATTGACCTTGTATTTCGCGTTTGGTCACGTAACGTCTTTTATTCATATATACCTATTTCAATAAACGTTGTCGGCGAAAGCCTACGCGACTCACCCGAAAGGAAGCATGGGTAAATATTACTTAAGTTGTAAAATCATATAAATATCCAACCAATAACTGAACTTCAGCTTTTTATGACCTAATACATTAAAGACCTTTGTTTGCTGATGCTAAAATTACGACCAAAGCCAAAAAGAAATTATAGTTTTACAACTACCCATACTCCTTTTCGGTCTAGTCGCGTAGGCTTGAGACCTCTCGTACGACAACCTTTTTTGAAATAGGTGTATAAAACATCCGAAACATGAACGAAAAAATATATACACGATTTGTTTGTGTCAAAAGCGCCGTTTTAGAAGTTTTTACAGCAAACCGAATTGAGATACATAGTGAAATAAAAAGTTGAATAAACTGGTATATTCGCAGGTAATATTTTTGCATGTCGGAGATATATAATAACCATGCATGATAATAGAAGGACAAAGGCAAACACTAATAGCTGCTGACAGACAAATTGACTAATCAGATATTCTTTAGTTTAAGTTAGCCGATTCAAAAAAGGTCTTTATGTTACGGTTAACTATTTCCCGGAATGGTGAAGAAAGCGTGACACGACTCGGGGAAGAGTACGGTCTTTGGAGCCTCTCCTAAAAGGGGCTCCCGGGGCACGAGTGAGTTTCCCTAACTGTCGTGGATCGTGGGTAGTGGGTACAAAGTCGTGGGTCGTGGGTAAAAGTCGTGGGTACCAAAAATGTTTCAAAATTGATAGAAATTTTGGATGATCACTTCGACCATTGGTAAATAACGAACGAGAGGTTTTTGCCTATAGGTTGAAGTCACGCAACATGACACTGCGCCGTTAGTACACGACTTGTACTAATTTTCTTCCAAAATCAATCGAAATATAAACAAATGATGTAGAAAGTTATATAAGAATACAAGTCTCAATAAAGTATGTTGTGTGTGTACCGATGCAAAATTCAATTGCGTTCTTTGTTTTCACCGTTAGACTCGTTAATTCTTTTATAAATTAGTGACTGAGGAACGGATTAGACTTTGCAGCTTAGTTTATATATTCAAACTCTCCTTCTGAGTCGATACAACATGCAAAATGACCACAACCTCATTTGCTACTGTGATTTTGGCCGCCATATTGGAATAAGATTGTTTTGACATGTGACTTGAACAATAGATTTCGTGACGTCAGCCACATCTCCAGATTTGGAGAGAGTTCCGGACTGGTCATTGGGGTGGCACAATTTTCGATAATATGTAAAAATCGCCAATATCATTTATTTTTAAATAATATCCGGGATAATATAAATCAGTTTCATAAAATAAATTACAAGTGAAATCTTACAAATTTATTCCTGGACTTGGAACTATTTTACCAAAGTACTCCTATTTCTATTCTTTTACTTATATTTTAGAGATGCATTTTCGTACCCAAAAAATCCGAATCATAAAAAAAGAAATCATAAAAAATTGGACTGATCCCAATACTCTTTCGTACCCCCTCAATATAAAACCCTAATTATCTGTAGTTTGTTCATTCTCAATAAAACGCACATGATTAAGTAATATTTGAAACAACTTAAAATAACACTAACACCAAGAAAGATGTAATAACAATCAATATACTATAATACCAAGAGAACAAACTCAGTATTTAAGTGTGTTCGATGTTCGCCGTGACTAACAATATTTTTAGTAACTTCGTCATCGGGCGCACTCATGCTCAATTTTGGTTATGATGTGCGCGCAAATAGATATGGCCGTTTGTCGGCCTCCGACAATCACACTATGGCGAAGTTACTTCAGACAGATTTAGGGCCTGTTTACATGGAGATAGGATCACCCTCCTAGGAGGGTCACCCTACTGGAAGGGTCATAACATAGCCCTAGGCCTAGGGTGACCCTACCTGACATGTAAACACAACCACGAAAAACAATAGAGGTCACCCTTCTAGTAGGGTGACCCTCCTGAAGGGTGACCCTATCACCATGTAAACAGGCCCTTAGTGTCAGCGAACCTAGTACAAACATCAATACTGAAATTTGGTAACATTGTACAAACTGGAAATGTGATGAAAATAGAGTCGTTTTCGTATGAGTGGGAAACTTACCGCGCCGTACCGTGACCGTGTCAGTGCCGTAATGTCTTCAAAAACATTCGACATTCATGCCGTAAGTTAACCGTATCGTATTGTAACCGTACAGTGTTCCCACTCATACGAAAACCACTCTATATCGTATGAGTCTGCGTACAGTTAGCATGGTGCAGTCCATTTCTATACGAAATCTAAGTATAAATCTTGTATGTTTCACGCTTCTTTTACAAGGTTTGCATCAGTACACACACAACATACTTTATTGAGACTTGTATTCTTAACTTTCTACATCATTTGTTTATATTTCGATTGATTTTGGAAGAAAATTAGTACAAGTCGTGTACTAACGGCGCGGTGTCCTGTTGCGTGACTTCAACCTATAGGCAAAAACCTCTCGTTCGTTATTTACCGACTTTACCAATGGTCGAAGTAATCATCCAAAATTTCTATCAATTTTGAAACATTTTTGGTACCCACGACTTTTACCCACGACCCACGACTTTGTACCCACTACCCACGACCCATGACAGTTAGGGAAACTCGGCACGAGTGAACGCACGTGTGCGTCTAGTTAGTTTTGACCTACTGACCTCCCCCGGAAAAAACTGACACCAGACAAAAACATCCGACACAAAAATCCGACACTAGCTTCACTTTAGTCTTCAACTTGAACTTGAACTCTCGCAGAAGTTGTTAGCCGTAAAGCTGAAGACTTTACCAGCGGTTGACAAGTGATTGCGGGCGGTTCATGTTACGGTTCCTAAAATAATATACTCTTGGCCACATACAAACACGCACGACAATTATCTGCTTATTGGCAAGTTACGTACAGGAGCAAGGAAAGAGATTCCGTCTTAATTGAAAATTTGCAGAATAAGAAAGACTAAATACAAGATGCAATCAACTAAAAGTGAAGGTATGAGAATGTCTTGATTTGTCATACGAGTACATCATCAGTATGTGGTAGCGTTAGATATGATTATGAGATGCATGATCATCGTGGCCGTTTGAAATAAATCCCGAGGCAAACATTTGGTGCAGTAAAAGTAAGACAATTCTAGGGTAAATCAGTTTCCCCAGACTCTTAGGGTTTTAGATGAGAGTCTTTATTAAATTTACAATAAGTTTCCCATCTCTTGTCTTCAACATGAAATATAATACCTAATTTTCAAAATGTTTCTAGATAGATATCAATTTAGCCCGATTTTCAGACTGCTCATGCATGTGTCATATGCTCTCGCTTCGTCGTATTATTCGATATTTTTACTCGAGTCCAGGCCGTAGGCCGGGAACGAGTTATAAACTGCAAATGATTTTTCTGATTTCGTCTCGAGAAAAGGCCATTCTTGCGCAATCGATCACGTGATGCACTCCTGATTGGTTAAGAGCGTAAGAAACAATGCCCTTCATTCATCACCTTTGAGCGCGTGCAAACTCTTCGTAGAGAACGCCAGTGAGGAACTTTAGGAATGCAAGATGGCTGACTACAAAGAAAATAGCTTTCAGAGACAGGCTCTTCTAGGAATAATACATCGTAAAATGGAGCTTTTAACTCGAGATATACCTAGACACTTATAAGAGCTTCAGAATGGGCTGTTATTTTGAGCTTCATCTCCAATACTTTGACTAAATATCCATTTCTAATTGGAGTACTTCAAAGGAGGCCCTCGCGATACGAACTATTTCCTATGAGCTGGAAATCTACGAATTTCTCATCCTACATGTTGCTAAACAAACATACATAGAAGCAAGTCAGTTATATTTCTCATTCGCATTCAAGAGATCTTGATGTTTTTGTACTGAATTTTAATATCGGAGACCATTGCATGGAATTAGGTTCCATTGACCTTGTATTTCGCGTTTGGTCACGTAACGTCTTTTATTCAATATATAAAACATCCGAAAAATACACGATTTGTTATTGTGCCAAAAACACCGTTGTTGAAGTTTTTACAGCAAACCGAATTGAGATACATAGTGAAATAAAAAATGAATAAAACTGGTATATTCGCAGGGAATATTTTTGCATGTCGGACATATGATATAACACCTATGCACGATAATAGAAGGACAAAGGCAAACACTAATAGCTGCTGACAGACAAATTGACTAAACAAGTATTCTTTAGTTTAAGTTAGCCGATTCAAAAAGGGTCTTATGTTACGGTTAACTATTTCCCGGAATGGTGAAGAATGCGTGAAACGGCTCGGGGAAGAGGGCTCCCGGGGCACGAGTGAACGCACGTGTGCGTCTAGTTATATCTAAAGTGAATGTAAGTGACATGACGTCAAACTCAGCTCTACATTGTTCTATTTACTTTAAAATTTCTCGGGAACAATTTCCTTAAAATGCAAAATTTTACCAAAGTTAAAAAAGGTTTCTACTCAGGCGCAATACATGTAATTAGTTTCTAATTTTGACCGATTAAAGTCTACTAAATATTGTCAAACACAACATTAAAATGCCTGTATTTTCAGATATCCACATCACTGAAAGTCCAGTGGGTACAACTGATTCAAAGGACGTCACCATGGAAACCCTCTTCAACAAGATTGGAAACTTTGGTCTTTACCAAGTCTTACTGCTGATACTTGCTGTGTATGCTATCTTGTGTTGGGGAGCATTTACTTATGCCAACATTGTTTTCTTCATAGCAGAACCAAGATGGGAATGTGTCAATAACAGTACAGTCTGTAACATTACAGGGTCGGTACATCCTGGTGAACAGAACTACGACTACAGATGTGGAATTCCACGACAGGACTGGAAGTTTGTGGATGAGTATACTTCACTTGTTACTCAGGTTAGTCGAGTTAATGGGTAAGCATTTCGATTCTAACAGAGTATGTACGTAAAACTACGTAAAACCAGTACTATTCCTATGTAGATAGTAATTTCTGGGTTTCAAACAGTTCATGAATCTCATTATCTGCCGGCTCAAATTAATGGTGGTCAAAACGAACGATTTTTGATGTGTTTGAACGTCAGTGCGATGTCGATTCAAAAATGTGAATTTGAAGAAAACAGCGACAAAAAAGAGTATATATTGAGTTGTTTAGTAACTGTAAAAGATGGCTTTTATTTTGTTTAAAGGGAAGTTTCGTTAGAAGAAGAAGCAGTTTTTCTACTTTGTTTTGGCAGGTCTACTTTTTTTTTTGGCTTTTTGTTCCTTCTCATATTTAGTTTTGCTTCTTATTATAATTTTTACTATAGCTAATGTGTGATTTTATTTTGTTAAATAAATTGTAGTAACTCTTATATTAATTGAACCCTTCTTAACATCTCAAATGACTAAACAATGCTTTATAACCGGTACAATCTTTATATTTAATTTCTCTAAGCAATCCCTGCTGACAAATAAGTGCAGGCAGTTCAAACAAGGACAGTTTAAAAATATCTCCATTTTACACGTTCTGAAACTCAATGTAACTCAATCCGTGAGTCATATTCGCCACTAGTGATGGTTTGATTACATGATCTTTGCATACTGTGTACTAAAGTGATTCAATTTTCCCAGTGATTCTCTGTTGAGTTTAATTTATTTCTTTCAGTTCGATTTGGTATGCGATAAAGCCACATACGCTCAACATTTATTCACCACCTACACACTAGGAAACATCGTGGGTTCAGTCATTGGTGGTACTTTATCCGATAAATTTGGAAGAAAAATAACCTGCTTTGCATCTGGGTTGATCATAAGCAGTCTCTTAGTGTTGGTCAGATTTTCTCAAAGTTACTGGATGTCTGCAATTCCCATCTTTTTCATTGGGATTTCCAATTGTAAGTTAAATCCAAAAAAAGGATGTCTCATAGATCATCTTATAAACTTAGGGAATAGGATATCATGCATCACATTGACAAAACGGCGCGAAAGCTCAAAAGAATAAGTCTGCACCAACGCGCGAGGCACCGTCGAATATCAGCTGACCTCATTAATTGTAATACATAACTGGATATTTCAGGCTCTAAACAATTACAAACGAATTGTCAAAAGTGAATAGAATAGTATTTCGCATGGTAAGAAGTGAAGATCTGAGAGGATTGTCATAATTACTAGTACTTTTCGAGAAATGTTTTTTTGGAGTAAAAGTGCATCTGGGTGGCAACTCTTGCACCCAACTCTTACATTCTTTCTAGATTTTTACTGTGTTTAGTCGTGTAATTCAAAATCTACTCAAGATGTCACATTCACATTTTCAACGTTCTTGAGAGTTTGAACGTTTTTGTTCTAGTCATGTTTCTATTCTCTCACATGGTCACTGTAGCCAGCCAATCAGTGCACGCGCTATACGCCAAATATTTTCGTATTAATGAATAAACCTCATTTCAAACATTTTTATACGTCGACTTGCGATCGAAAGTAACTTGACTGGTTGCAAAATTTATTTTATTTCTTTAATTTGTTTTGCTTCAGCTAGCGTTCTGTGTATTGCTCTAGTCCTTGTCGTGGAATATGTTGGAATCAAGTATCGTTCGTTAATGGGCAATGGCTTATGGTTTTCGTATGGACTTGGGTTCATGATAATTGCTGGGATTGGCTACCTTGTGCGAGAATGGAGGACTTTGACTTTGATTGTGTCGTTGAGTGGAGTTCCTGTTTTGGCAGCATATTGGTAACTACAATGCTTGTTCTGTATCACAAAAAACAGGTCTGCGAGGATAGATATAACCTCACCCTTTAAAGGTTTGTCTGCCGCGACCGAATGGCAGTTTAGGAGGAATTCAGCTAAGGCCTCAAAATCGCGCGCATGTCCAATTCGCCATTCCGAATTTTAAGTTTCAGTTTCAGCTTTTTATTGGGCGAAGGCATTCATTCTAAGTTGCAGTAAAGTATGCAAAATGACTGTAACCATTTGTAGTGCCCTGTAAACGCGGCCGGGCTTAAAACAATCCCATGATTCAAAGCGATTTCACAATTCCGAAATGGCGAATTGGCAAAGCTGCATAAAAACAAAAAAACCAAACCATGGTTAAACGGTGATCATTACATCTACCATACTCCCTTTGGGTCTATTTATTTATTTATTTATTCATTTATCTATCTATCTATCTATCTATCTATCTATCTATCTATCTATCTATCTATCTATCTATCTATCTATCTATCTATCTATCTATCTATCTATCTATCTATCTATCTATCTATCTGTTTACTTACTTACTTACTTACTTACTTACTTACTTACTTATTTATTTATTTATTTATTTATTTATTTATTTCTTTCTTTCTTTCTTTCTTTCTTTCTTTATTTATTTATTTATTTATTTATCTATTTTTGCCTATTGCATGACAAAATTTTTGACGTAGGTACGGTGTATGTCCAATTAAAAACGAAAGTAAAACAAATATGTGCAACTCTTGGGTGGAGCGAAAATGAATTAGACTTCTTTTTATTCATTAACATTTTGTTCGACTCTCATTTTGTCTAGGTTCGCCCCAGAATCTCTCCGATGGCTTCTCGTGAAAAAGCGTTTCAAACAGGCATCGCAAACATTAAAAATTATTGCAAAGATAAACAAGAAAGTTGTCGAGGACGATGTCCAACTGCCAACCTTCGAACGTGAGAAAATGATATCCTTGGGAGACATGAGGTTGTTGTTTAGTCCTGGATATAGAATAACCACGTTGGTAGTGTGGTATACTTGGTACGTAGTAGAACAAACGACCTAGAAATACTGGGTTTTTATATTCTTTAGAGCACGCGGGGATTAATGAGACTACGAGATCAGAGCAGCTAGTGTTAAGAGAAACATGAGGCGTACCCCAGTGCTTCTTGATTGTTCTTATCAGTCGTCAATTACTCTAAATCTGCACATAGCACAGCGAACAAGTTTTCTATTTCTTCCATATAATACAACATTGTTTAGAGCGCATTTAGTGTAAATCTACACTAGCTGCTAACCAAAAATTCGAACAGGGCGAACGCGGTGCTGTGCGCACATTTAGAGCTCGCAGTATGCGCGTCCTTCGACAAATGAGAGGGCGCGGCGTTATATCATGGTTATTTTATGAAACAATTCTGGGAACAAATTATTTCTACAGGTTTGTGAACGCGTTGATATACAGTGGTTTGCATCTAAGTACACCAAATGTGGGAGGCAGTATCTACTTCAACTGGTTTCTTGCAGGAATATCAGAATTGGTCAGTTTGATATTTGCAATCTATTGTCATAACAGGTATAATAGATCGACTGTGTTTTCCCTTTCTTTTGTAAGTCACATCGATCTGCTTTATGTTCTCATTACACAGATAATCTGTTGCAGATTTGGTCGTAAAATGTCCGTGGTAATTTCTGAAATCATGGCTACTCTATCCACGTTAGGATCCGTGGTTCTGACACTTTATGACGATGGGAGTACAGGTATGACAATAATTTCATCATGATAATCCAGATAATTTTGAAAAAAACACTGACATCTTTTTACCAGAGAAATGTTATTTCAGTGTATATACTGGAGAAAAAGAAACGTTTTCAAATCTATCAGCTTTAGTAGCTGGTTAGTCGACCAATAACCTATGTTTATTAGCCCAAATGCGTGCAGCAATATATGTACGTCACATTCAATTGCCCATGGTCAAACTCTCATGTTAACAGTTCTAAAGGAAAAACTTTCGTCATTTTGTAGGGTTTCTAGTTGGGAAGATTTTGATGTCCATGGTAATAGCCAAGTTTTTCATTACGATATCTTTCAGTGGTATATGTTTGATGACTGCAGAACTCTATCCTACAGTCGTAAGGTAACAGACAATAACGAAGCCATGTAATGGGAAACCCTTGTGGATTTTAAAGCTGTAGATCGATGTAGAATCAAACTGATTTACAATTTAAGACAGTACCTCGTGAATAAAGCTCATAATCAGCTGTCCCATGATACAAAAATCCGGATATATCTGGATCAGTGAGAAAAGAATGCAGCATCCTCCAAAACAAAAAGATTTAAACTAGACAAGTTTGATGGTTATTGTTTTCAATTTGTCTAAAGAAGATTGAAAAAGAACATCATTTTATCCACTGAATAGTATTTATTGAACGGATAGTTCAAAATAAAGCAGAAAAGCGTTTTAAAAGAAAGGTGAAACTATGATAACATATAATCTATAAAATTCATATCTGTTGAACTAGAAATCGGCAGTAGATAGAAAGGTATTTCAATTCTATATTTACATCTATAGCGCCAATCTAAAGAAGGTCGACGTACGGTTTTCAATGCTTTTACAAAGTATATCTGTCACGTGACAGATGTGTATAAATGCATTTATATTATGTGTTTCTGATATGTAGTAGTTGCCAGCTGAGTCTAGTAGTTGCGATGGAGGAGAAGAAACGATTCCAGCAATGAGCTTTTATCAGGTATTTTTAAATTCGCAAAACAGAAAAAAAAAATTACATAGCTGGAAAGAGTATGTTAAAATTAGCAAGACAGTGAAGTTTGAAGGAATTAAATCCAAAACTCGCGAGAATATGAGTTTTTGAAGAAAACCTTTGCTGGTAGGCATCTCTTGCCTGCCAGCGAATGTTTTCATACAAAATTTCGATTTCGGAAAATTCATATCTTCGTGAATTTGAAAGTTACTTCATTCAAACTTCACAGTTTTACTAATTTTGACGTGCTCTTTCCAGCTATGGTAATTATATTTCTGTATTGTGACTTTTGGAATTACATGATAAAAGCTCATTATGTTCATTATATTATCAAAAGAAAAGAAAAATATTAATATATATACAGTCACGTGACAACTATACCTTGTATAAACTGTCAACCTTCTCGAGATGGGCTATATATTTTATATTTCACATTTTTATCATGAAACTAGAAACGTTGCCCAAGGATCAGCATCCGCTCTCACTAGCATTGGAGCAATGGCCTCTGCATACGTCATCTATCTGGTAAGTCACAATGTTCAATGTTATTGTTATTGTAGATCTCAAGAGACCATAATAGTAAGAGAGCAATACTGGTATTGATGGTCAAAACTACTATTTCAATGTGCTTGACGCGTACGTTTGTTTTTAGTAACACAATTTAAGTGACACCATCGCGCGCAACCAATGAAATTTGGTTGCCGAAGGAACAATAGTTCGTATCCGCACGCGTGCGTAAAAATCAAATTCCACTGTTTGATCGCCTTGCGCGCTCAATGTGGCATCAAACTCCTGTTACTAAAAACTATAAAAACTATAAGAAAACGCGCAGACATCAATCTGTGATCGAGTTTCGAACTCTTAGTATTATGGTCTCTTGAATTCTCTTGCATCAGGGTAGTCCGTAGTCCAGACCCAGACCTCTTTTTACCCCGCTCCGCTTCGGTAAAACAGAGTCCAGAAGAACTTGCATGCGCTTGCGTTACATGAACCTATCAGACACCGTAAAATTTTAGTGTGACCTGGTTACAAGGCCTTTTGACAAGGCATACAGGTCTTGGATTTGCTCCAATTTGGGTAGAACGTGTGTTTCGTACAAGTGAAGGCATACTTAACTGCTTCAATGAATTCATATTCAAAATTGGCCCCAAATAGCTGATGTAATTAAGATAAACTTTCGTCTAACCCTTTGTAAACAGCAGCCATATTGAACGATAGCTTTGTAACCAGGTCACACCAAAATTTTACGGTGTCTGATCGGTTCATGTAACGCATGCGCATGCAAGTTCTTCTGGACTCTGTTTTACCGAAGCGGAGCGGGGTAAAAAGAGGCCTGGATCTGGACTAGGTGGTACTACGGGGTGGTCAACAGCGGGACAACACATCACATTGCGTAACTCGCGAGTCTTAGAATCTTGGCTATGCTTTTCTATCAAGAATATAATGATTTCATTGACATGCACCTGAAATTATAAGAGAAACTGAAGAAGAGAGCAAATTCTCGTTTTGTCATGATAACGAGAGTCGATCTATTTTTAAATTCAGCCAGAAACTATTACAAGCAACCAATGACTGCTTTAGTTTCGGTCATGTGACTTGAAAACAATATGTATGTTAATGGTAAAACGCTACAAACAATCGCAGAAACAGTAAATTTGAACTTTGTATGGACGAAAACTATTAACCTTGATAATTTGATGTAATATATAATGTTTGATCGAGTTTGAAGCCGTTTTGGGGCGTTGTTAGGGAAGTATTGTCATTTTGGATTTTAGTTCAACCTTAGCGCTTACAATTAAACTTCAAAGTAACACGACACAAAACAGTCACGTTTAAAGATCAAGAGCTTGTGCTACCTGCAAATTACCAGCTTTTAGAAAAGTCAATTCATTTTATTTTTGAGACATTTCCCTCATCTAGTTTTGCTTCGTCTACATCAGTGACTTCAACGAGATCCGCCATCTTTGTTCACAATGATTATATTGTCGCGTTTTATCCATCAACATACATATCACATGATCGAAAGTAAAGCAGTAATTGGTTGCTTGAAATACATTCCGGACTCAAAAATAGTTTGATTGTCGTTTTCATTGGAAGAGAACCCACTGCGGTAGTTAGCTTCTCTTACCTTATATTCTCTTGTGATTAAGCGAATTTGTACGTTTACTTTATTTTTTCCTTTCTCTTTTTCTTGAATTTTAATTTCATGTATTTGGAAACGTCCACAGTTCCGTGTCCATGCTCTCCTTCCCTATGGAATTATGGGAATCAACGCTTTTATTTCCGCTCTGTTGTGTCTGACTTTGAAAGAAACGAATAACCAGCCAATACAAGAGGTTTTTCAGCAAATAGAGAAAGAAGAAGACCTAGTCCTTGACGATTTAAATCAGAACCAATCTGATGCTAATAAGTAATGATGTATGTACAATGTACAATCCTTCCTTCTCTATTGACGACGATTAGCTTCCCTTGGCCGGCAGTTTTAGTTGGGAAAATTTGATCATCAAATACTTTATTTTTATTGTCCTGGGAATCTAATTCCTCACCACGAACGATCTGACCTGAAAGAAGAAAATTGAAAACATCCTGTGATACTTTGCAAGCAAATACTGCGTGGCATAAGACCTTAGAGTTTTCTCCATGGGGGAGGGGGTGGGGGTTAATTATGAAGTAGTACCCATATTCTATGATTGGCTAAAACTGCCGACCCCCTCACAATTCATACATGATAGTAGACAACAAAATGTACAATAAAGAGGAAAATCTCGAAGATCAGAAAATACCCCGGCCTAAGAACGTTGACGTTTAGAACTTGCTCCGGTATTAAAGCTTTCGGTCGTTTCTGGTCTCCCAATAAGCATCTATATATGTACAGACAAATTACAAAGTTTATTCATTATAAGTATTCATTTTTGTCGAGTAAGCTAAGATTACTAATGATTGGCCCCAAAGCTTTCTCGAGGGAGCGTATATGTGCGGGAACTGTTTAAATCTTGAAGACTAAACAGATAAAACGCGCGGGCATTGATCAGAATGTGAGATCCCCGCCTTGTTAAATCTGCCCACACAGCACTTTGGGCAAGTTTACTATTTCTTTCATAGAACACAACATTGTTTTCAAGCACATTCAGTATTTATTTACACCGACCAAAGAATCCGCGCACGTGGCCTGTGTACATGTTTAGATTTCACAGCATACGCGTCCTTCGGCCAATGAATTTTCTTCGGCAAATCCTTCGTTCTTTCGACTTTTCTTGTCATTTTTAACAGTTGGCATGTCATAATGGTTCAAAAGCTAGTATTTACATGATGTAAATATTGCAACTAGCTGGCCGTTCCTATGCTACACTATTTCGAAATGCTGATTATTAACGATAGTGCTGACGCACCACATCAACTAAATGCCCGTTCAGTATTGTGGTGGTAAGGGTGGCGTAGTGGTTCAACGCTAGCCTTTCGCCGCTGTGATCCTGGTTCGACTCCCGGCTTGGGCCATATGTGAATTGAGTTTGTTTGATGTGTTGTTCTCTCCCTTGCCACCACATGCAGCCCAGGCTCAGCTCTTGTACGTTAAGGCTAATATGGCGGCTTTGTGATCGCATTCAAACTGGAAGATTACGGGTTCGAATCTCGATGTTTTCATAAGCCGGGTGCGCTTGATCGAGTCTCCTGGTTACACTCTCATGTTAGCAGCTACAAAAGAAACCGGGCACAATAACTGTGATATATACCTTTGTTACTTTCCAGGGTTTCTAGTTGGAAAGACTTCGATATCGATGGTGTTAGCCAGGTTTTTCATTACAATTATATCTTTCAGTGATATTATTGTGATAACTGCAGAGCTCATATTTAACAGTCATTAGGTAGCCAGTCATAGTCATTTTACTTTATTTTGTTTTATTTCATTTTGTTTTGTTTTGTCGGTTTTGCTTTGTTCTATTTTATTAACGTGAAACCAGCCTATAATATTTGAATATTAGTCTAGGGTACTAGAAATGTTGCAGTAGCTAGAGCGTGCACAATCAGTGCACAATGCAGTGACTACGGAAAAGGCCTTTTGCATCAACTGGTTACATATGATGCGTATACAAAACACCCGTAAACTTTATCGGGTAAGTTAACGGGACCGTAAAGTTATCGGATTTTTCGAGAAACGGGGCCCATGATCTAACAGGAAGCCGACAGTGCGTTCCACAGTAACCCCCCCCCCCTTCCCCCCCCCCCCCCCCCCCCCCCCACCTTTAATTTCGCTCTAGATCTTTCCGGCCATCAGTGCTCCGTTGCAGGAGTAGTTATTAGCTATATTGAAGATACACAGAAGAAAGAGATCAAAACAAGTATGAGGTGGCTAAGGGTCGAACTTGGGATACCTCAACCGATCTAGACCGATCTACCTTCGCCCCTACTAAAACGTTTCTTTTTATTCTTTTTTTTTGGGGGGGGGACGTCTGCAATTTTGTCAGGCTATAGAGCAGAGACCTTTACCACTGGTTGACAAGCGATTGCAATTCAGTTCATGTTACAGCTCCTAAAATAATAGCTCCAGCTCCACAGCCACAAACACGTACGACACCTTATTGGCAAGTTACGTGCAAGAGCAAGGAAAGAGATTCCAGCTAATTGAAGAAGTGCAGAATAAGCTAGAAAGACTAAATTCAGGATGAAATCAACTAAAAGTGAAGGTATGAGAATGTCTTGATTAATTGTCATACGAGTACATCATTAGTATTATTAGTATTATTTAGACATGATCAGGAGATGGATGTTCATCATGATGGTCGTAGCAACCCTTGAAGTATGAAAATCAGCCCAAGGAAATGTTTCGAATGGCGAAAGTAAAAAAAAGACCTAAAGTGGTTCCTCTCCTCACAGACTTAGGGTTTTGATGAGTCTCTTTATACGTTTTCTCATCTCTTGTCCTCAACATGGGATGACCTCATTGATATAGATTACAATGTGTTGAAACAGGTTAAGAATTCCTTGGACATAGCGGAAAAACAGCTAAGTGTTTATTAAATGATAATGAAGCATGAAAAAAGTAACTGCTACACTTTTACTGGCCTTAGTTAATTTTTTTTACAAAACCTTGTGACGTTACAGTAAAGCGTCGCGTGGATATTTATTAAAACAATGTTTGTTTGCTGATTAAAGTGTCACCTCTCCCAAATGAGCTTTTATCATGTAATTCCAAAAGTCACAGTACAGAAATATAATTACCATAGCTGGAAAGAGCACGTCAAAATTAGTAAAACTGTGAAGTTTGAATGAAGTAACTTTCAAACTCACGAAGATATGAATTTTCCGAAATCGAAATTTTGTATGGAAACATTCGCAGGTAGGCAAGAGATGCCTACCAGCAAAGGTTTTCTTACAAATTCACACTTTTCCAAAATTCATATTCTCGCGAGTTTTGGATTTAATTCCTTCGAACTTCACTGTCTTGCTAATTTTAGCATGCTCTTTCCAGCTATGGTAATTCTTTTTCTGTTTTTCGAATTTAAAAATACCTGATAAAAGCTCATTACAGGGCATTATATCTCAGACACGCATGTACCAAACTTTGCCGATATTATTTGATATTTTGTTCTTTTTGTCTAAAACGGTTGTATGCAAAATATTGCACTGAAAAACCTATGGTGTCCTTATAATGAGAGGCCGTATTAATGTATTGTTGAATTGCCCTGTCATTTCTTGCGGTTTATCGAAACATACATAACATACATACATAGTTACATAAAGCTTTGTTTTCATTCGGATTTAAAGTTAGCATTTACATGCTAGTATCTCCGAACAAAATAAAAGCACAAAAGGTCAAGTCAGAAACAACTCAGAAGAGGATAGAATCAATCTCTGACTGATCATTCTTTGAGTTCTTTGACTACTATAGCGCTTGTCACTGTTTACTAACAAACGAATTGTAATGCTAATGTGCCAACCATTTTCACAATAACATTTCACAAGTTCCTTTGAAAAAATAGCCAACCACTCTCTGGTTGGCACATGAATGATAAAGGCTTACGTCAACGTGATGAGGAGCGCTATTCGTTCGTCTCTATAAATGCCGCCAAAACTAGTTGTGGATAACTGGAGACAAAATTAATGCTGACTGAACGATCTAAGGAATTAAAAACAATATGTATCAATCTATGGATAATAGCGGTGACAAATAAAGCTTTAATCTTTCCTGAATGTGTTTTTTAAAATCGTCCTTTGACATTAGGATATGGAAATGAAAATAGACGGTGATTGTCAGTTTTCCAAGGTACACCGGAAGTACACACGTCATTGGCCTACATACTGCCTAGTAAAGCTAACACTGTTTTAGAAGCGACCTCATTCTGATCTAGAATTTACCATTTTCAATAATATTAGCACGTCTTTTAAGAACTTATCTGTGAAAAACGAAAATCCAAAATATTGAATTGTGTATTTTTAAAAAGCGTCAAAAGTACGGTTGGTATTGTTGCTATTTTCACTTATCATTCGCATTAGTCCCCACTCGGCCAAAAGTGTCCATGTATGGAGCGTGACGTAAGAAAAGGACCTCACGTTGGAAGATCAACTGAAAATATATATTGATGTAGTACGCGATAATGTGAGAGAAATAGTTTTTAGATGTAGTAAATCTTCAAATAAAAAACAAGGTCCTTTTCTTACGTCACAGCTTGAATTTGACGCCACTTCCCATTGGCTATATATGACCTTTTATGAGCCCGCAGGACAAAAACAAGTCGAGCGGCGAAACATACGATTTTGAATTCCTTCTAAAAAAAGTGTCAGTGCCGGTCCGGAAAGCCGGTCCGCACTCGGGAGGATTCTGACCGCTCTGAGAACCAATCAGATTTTTCCATTTTTCTTCGGACCGGCCTGTCATATAATAAAGCTATTCAGGCACCTTTGTTGTTTTCCTTGTGTGTTCTTATTTATACATCTATGTGTAGGCCTTCGTGAATTTCGATCATTTCATTGCAAATTATAAATTTAGCCTCCCAGCTTGTTTAACTCCATAACTATATCTTGGTAAATTGTATTATTTTTTAATTATAGTAATAAAGAACAATCAACCAATTTCCTTGTATATACTTCTTATTCTTCTTGAAAGATCAGAAAAGATATTATTAATTGTGGACCTATTTTGTGGACCTAGTTAGAATAAAAAATTGCCACACAATTCTTCATCAGCGGATAAAAGGCGAGACGCACTACATAGTACTAGTTTGTTTGTTTGTGTTTTTTATTTCTTTATTTTTTATAATTTTCTCCATTTTCTTCTTTTACAAATACAGAAACTTAAAGAGAAAAGTTTTAATTTTTTTCAAGAAATTGCTTATATTTTTACATACATAAATATTTTAGAAAGTAGAACTAGAAAAGGAGAGAGGGTAACATATAGTGAACTAATTGGCATGAGATGCTAGAAAATATAAGATACAATACTGAAGTAAAGATGTAAATTCAAGATATATAACAAAAGTAGATATAGATAGGTACTAGTAAAAGAAAAGAAAAAATAATAATATTGATTAAAGATAATAATTTTTAGTAACTTTTTAAATTGTTTTTTTAGTTTTTAATAATTCGTATTTTTAGAGGAATATTATTCCAAAAATAAGTTCGACATTTGGACAAAATTTTCTCAAATCCAGTCTTTATTAAAGATTCTGTAGTGGCTCAGAAGAAGTACTGGGAGTTTTATAATTATGCTGCTCAGAAACTAAAGATAATTTCAAATTAGACTGTTTATAATCACAAAGGTGGTCATAAAAAAACCGACAGGTATATAATTTCACAATATCTGGAAGTTGTAATATATCAAGGTCAATATAGTACGGAGTTATGTGTTCTCGTAGTGGAACATCACATATTATTCTATACTGCTCTGATTTGGAGCTTGATCAAATCATTTAGAGTGGTAATATAATTGTTGCCCCACAGAATACAACCATAAGTCATATACGGATGGATAGATAAAAAAATAATAAACTTGTATTAACTAGCCATTTCTAATAGAAAGTGAAGTGCTGCGAGCAGAAAACAGCTGTTGTGTAACCACGTTAGCAGAACTGTTCCCCTAAAACTCACGAAAGTACACCGCTTTCTCTGATATATGAAATGTTTCTTGTCTATCTCTTGTGCGTTGTTACCCTGCGAGCAGAGTCACCCTTTACCTTCGTTCGCTCGATTAGAAGGTAAAGGGGGACTCTGCTCGCAGGGTAGTGCGTTGTGTGACGAACACTGCTAGTTGACCTTCAATGTTGAACTACAAAACATAATTCTCCAGGATCAGTGTCGGACACACACAGTTCAAAATATTTAGCACTTTGAGTAAAAGCAATTTTTCAAACAATCACAAACGGCTAGCGTTGGCAATGATTATAAAACTAACTGATTTTAAAAAGCAAGTTGTACGTTGCATCACGGTCAAAGATACCGCATATATTGTCTACTGTATTTGACGCTTTAGATTAAACGAATGATAAATACAATTCCATCACATACAAAGTATAAAATTTTCTTTCGTGGGGTAACCAAATATATTGCAGAGATTCTCAGCGCGACCTCACTTCATACTTATTTTCTTGACTTGAATTGATTCGGCCCGTAGACGAGCCTCGATTCGAACAGTAATACGCAAAATGACCCGTAACAGAACATTGCCCTCTCGAAAAAATATCACTTAGCATTTTGTGATTTTCATTTATACTTCGAGAAACATAAAACCTCTCGAATGGAATCGCACAGGAATCCCAATTCATCCCCGTGACGTCAAGGTTCGCCATGAACATACCACCGTACATAAAAATCGAGTTCGTGGATCAATATTAAGGTGACGTCATAAATCGCACAGGAATCCCACACCAAGAATAGTGTTGCTGCTCGCTTCGCTCCCAGCAATTAGGAATGATTATCCAAAACATTCTTTACTAGTACTGGTTGGAAAGTCACCGGCACGACATGCATATGCATCTTGGCTGAACTTAATCAAAAAAGAAAAAAAGGAAAGAAAAGAAAAGAAAAAAGAAAAAAGAAAAGAAATGAGTGGTTTACTACCAAACGAACTAAGAAACGAAATGAAAATCACTCCAAGAATATAAAAGTAAAGTTATTTTCGTGACTTGCTATGTGAGAGAAAGTAGTCGACCACCTTAAAAAATCCATGGACACGAAACCGAATTTCGACCAAAGGAGTTCAAATTACTGACATTAATAGGCGCGCACGTCATGAAGTTGTTAATAATATTATAGATCTTTCTAGACTTCATTGGAATACTTAAATATAGCATTTTGTTGAGTGTTCACTCATCATATTCAGGGGAAGTGGTTGGTAACATCTGCACGGAGCCTAGTGGTCCTCATTTCGATATTTACCATGCCTCCGTCGAATATCTGTAGCAGAGTTCCCGAACTTCAACATAGTGTCCAGCAATGAATATTACCAGAAATTACTCAGGCCTCGTGAATGAAACGTTTTCTTTGAACTCTTCTTTATCAGGAGGAAGGTTTGTTCCGCCATGGTTAATTGCCATGCCAGAGAAACTAAGAATTGCTTTCATTGTTTTACTCGCCTTGGTACTTGTTTTTTCGGTTGTTGGCAATGCATACATCATTGCTATCGTTCTCCGTAACAAGCAAATGCATTCTACAGTCAATTATCTCATCTTCAACATGGCATCATCAGACATGGTAGGCTCCATTGTTAGTATACTTGTGGTTCTCTCAAGGCTGGTTACCCTTTCCACAGAATGGAGAGTGGCAGGGACTTTGGGGAACATCCTTTGCAAAGCTCAACCATTTCTCCGAGAAGTTTGTTATGCTGTTTCAATCTTAAGCAACGTGACTATCGCATTAGATCGTTTCTTTGCTGTTGTTTTCCCATTCAAGCCGATTCCCAGATTCCTCAAAACTCGTATAGCTCTTCCTGCGATCTGGGTCATTGCCATAGCGATGTTTGCGATCAACTTGTTGACACACGAACTGATCACGCACCCCTTCTTTGGTGTGAACCTATGCATCAGGAAGTGGCCAGCAAGCTTTGACGAAATCGAGGCAAACAACACCTTATACCTAATAATTATCACTGCGTATTTCGTCGCACCATTCATCATCAATACATCACTGTATCTAGTCATTGCTTGTAGCCTCAAACGACAGAAGCTACGTGAACACCAGGCGACGGACTTTGAAAAGACAAGACGAAAAGAAAACACCGCAGTCATCAAGATGTTGTTCACAATTGTGGCGTGCTTCTTTGCCTGCTGGTTTCCACAACAAACCCTCCCCTTTTTGGAAATCTATGTGTGGGAACGAGCTATTCCAGCTGCAATCGAGCCTTTTTACGACCTCTTGGTTATATGTTTCGCCATAGTTTCCTACATTAGTTTCTTCACCAATCCGTTGATTTGCTTCACCTTCAGCAGTAATTATCGTAAATACCTCAAGAAGACTTTCCCATTCAATCTCTTCTGCGCCCCAAGATTCTGAACTCTCAATGACAAGCGAAGAAAACCAAGAAAAAGGCCATTATTCTATTAAGTACAAGAAAATAAATCTTAAAGACGACCTTGTCCTACAAACCAAAATTGTCTGGGCAGGTGCTGGTTTAGTTTATGCGGCGAAGAGTATGTCTTTGGTTAAAATCAGATGCAGTAGATTTACAAAAGACTAAACAAAGATAGAGATAAAACATTACAAAAGGTACACATTTTCCAAAACCCAAAAGACGAAATTAACGCAAAAATAAACAGAAAGAAAGACGAGTGGGAGAGAAAATGGATTCTAATTAACATTCGAACATTTTGCTGCAACACATCGTATGAACCGATTAAGTTGACGTTGTACAGAGATTTCAATATAGAGAAAATGTATGGACAGGATTGATGATGAAGGGGATGGAAAATACTTGTCACTGAAGAGAGGTGGTCATTGTACAGAGGTTTCGATATAGAGTAAATGTATAGATAGGAATGATAGGCCTATTCCGGGTCCTAAAATCGCCCAAAATCGCCTTAAGTTTTGAGCATCTTTGGGTATAATTTTGCTTAAATCGCCTAAAATCGCCTACGATCGCCCAAAATTACGGCGATTTTAGGGCCCGGAGTAGGCCTGATTGATGGAGGGGAGGAGATGTTGGACGTTGTAGAGATGTGGCCATTGTACAGAGGTTTCTTTAAGGAGGAAATGTACGGATTGGATTGGTGGCTGGAATGGCAAATGCTGGTCGTTGTACAGAGGTTTCAGAATACATACAGTAAATAATGTGTGCATCGGATCGATGGCGGAACGTTATAGAGACGTAATTAATTGTTAGCGAATGTTCTACTGTACAGTCTTTGATCTTTAAGAACTTTAATTAATCTCTTTCTTCGTAAATTTTATCAAAATTGAATAAACTTAAATGACTCCTGGCGTGTTCAGTAATTAAAATTAAATAAGGTATGGAAAACTGTCAGAGTTTTATATATAAACTGGTGTATTTAGTGTAATTTGTCTTTTAATGTCGGCATCCGACATGATGGCTAGTTAGCATCTCAAATGATCATTCAGTTTTAACTACTTGTTAAACGAGCGCGAGGTCTGTACAGAGAAATATCAGACCGAGGTCTTGGCCGTACGGACCGAGCCGTAGGCGAGGTCCGTACAATCAAGACCGAGGTCTGATATTTCTTTGTACAGACCGAGCAACCGAGTTTAATAAGTTGTTTATTATATGGCAATTTTTTCAATTGTTATCTCTTTTTTTTAGCATTTCGATATTTTACTTCCGGTTTATAGGAGCGCGCGCGTCTACGATTCGCGCCTTTTTGCACGTTTGCAAACGATCAAGAATGGCACAAATGAAGCGAAAATGTCAAATTCAAAGACGGTAATACTTTTCCCTTTCCCCTCTCCCCAGTCCCCTTCCCCTTTCCCTCCCCCTCCCCTCCCCTCCCCACTCCAGAGGGCCTGATACTCAGGCTAGTAATAGACCACTTCACGCTGTCGGTCGCCATTTTGAATTGGGACAAACACGCCAGAATTATTAGAAATTCCCATCACTTTGACTTCCAGTAACTCCGCTCTTTTCTGATGGATTTTCGAAATTTCGCACTTTTTGAAAAGGTAGCGTCGATCTTTTTTAGGTCTCTTACTGTAATGAAAATTAGAAAGCTATTTTTTGAGAAAAAAGAATTTTTGTTTTCCAAATAAAACATTCGGCGCGCGAATTTTCGAAATTATTAGAACCATTCGTGAAAACCAGGGTGTCTCAAAAAATTTAGTTAAAACACTTCCATTGCTTTTATTTTCAGTCCCACAACTGATGTTTATAGCTGCTGTTTATTAAAGTTTAAATTTTGAAAATCCATCAGAAAAGAGCGGAGTTACGGAAAGTCAAAGTGATGGGAATTTCTAATAATTCTGGCGTGTTTGTCCCAATTCAAAATGGCGGCCGACAGCGTGAAGTGGTCTATTTTGGAAATGATTCACAAACAAAGATTTCTGTCAGCATTACCTTTTCAAAGAAAGAAGAAGAGTCTTTTTTGATAACTTTTGAAGCTGATTTGAAATTATAAAGTGGACCTTTAGAGCCAAAATCAACACCGCATTTTTTACTTTGACACGATAAGCTTACCGACAGGATTGGTTTGTCAACTTGTGATGGACTCATGGTGCGTTTTCCAAACATTATAAACGACATAAACTGGACCAAAAATTTGTGTTTTCTCGTAAAGATTTCGGTGAAGTTGCTACTAAAGACTTGGAGATAACACGTAATCTCAAGTTTACTTTGGGCCTCAAAAAGAGAAAAAAACATTTGACATTGACTCCAGATCGAGTTCGTCGAGGTAGTTTGCAGGATTGAAATAACTCAAAACTGTAAGTTTAATCTATGATTGTTTAGCTCAGAATGAAAGCATTTTTGTGAAGAATGACGTCCTTTATTTGACTGTGAAGTTTTTGTACCGTACGAGATTTGTTTTCTTATAATTAAAAAATATAATTATATAGCTCGATGAGTAAAAGTTTTCTTTTTAAAATCTATTAGAATGGATTGAAAGTAGTTTAGTATTAATTTTTGTTAGTTTTAGCTATTTTTCGTTTTGAAAAATTGTTTGAACGATGCGTTGCAAGTTAATTCTTGCTGTGTTTTCAAAATAGTTTGCGGTCCGGGTTATTTTCCGTAATCGCCCACGGGCATTACGGGGGGATCCAGACCGTCAAACAGCCAATCAGAGCGCGCGAATTCACCGGAAGTAGTTTGTGCCATATAATAAAGTGTTTTATTACACCTGTACATACATGATTATCGATAGACAGAACATGTATTTGGCAGATTATTGAATGTAAGTTGTTAATAATGCTCGTCTATGTTGTAATTCGATGTTGCTATATCATGAATCTATCAATAAATAAAATAGCCAATGCAAGCTAATAGCTTATATCCCTAAACGTACTCAGTTCATCTTCGGTTTTGACACCATTTTGCAGCTTTTTCCCAAGATTTTACAGCTTGCATATATGCTTATTCTTCTCGATCAGATTGTATTTGAAATATAGAATCCACGTATTTATTCTAAACTCTAGATTTATATAACCATTCATTGCTCAAAACCCTTCGAAGTTGTAGTAAAGCTTATTGAAGATATCAACGAAAAAGCATAACAGAAAGCACACAGAAATCAGAGTCAAAAGTCAAGCTTTTTTATTCATATAAATTTTAGAAGTCATCGACGTGAATATAGGGATATCGAGGAGAAAATATAAGTCAATGAGTAAGCCCATTTTGGTTTAAAGATACATAATCAGACAAATGTTCATTCTATTAATACCCAATCTTATTTGCAAAATGTAATGTTACTGAATTCTAAGATGGGTTCATTAGCGCAACTTTCTCGTCACGTGCACCAGTGATTCTCAAAGGACGATTTAACAATAAATCTACACAACAATGGCTATTGTTCAGACTGGACTACTATAAGTACCAAAATTTTACTGCTACGTCATTCGTAGAGACAAATTGTTTTTTTTCTTTTTTTCACTCCAAATCATTATTTCCTTAATTTTTTTCTTTTCTCTTTTCCATCTTTCAGGCCTTCCTAAAATGTTTTCCTCTGATTTTTGCGCAAGGGCTGACTGCGCAATAATAGAACCACAGGTAGCCCAAACTCGACGCATCCGTTGATTCACTAGCGATTATTGAGGACTTTATTAAACTTAGAATCATTACATTCAGTCGAAATGAGGACTACCTTCCTAGTCACGTGGACCAGCAGCTTGCTTATTGACACGCGCGGGTCTGATAATTGAAACGATTAGTTCAATTAAGGAAGCACGCAAACACAGTAAACTTTATCCATGAATTGACTTTGTACGAGTAAGTCACGCTAGTTTGAGTTTGGTGCTGAAATACCTTAATTTTCTCAAGTACGATATTAAAGTGCCCGTATTTCTAGATATCCACATCGCTGAAAGTCGTCTGGCGGATGCAAGTGACTTAAAGGACGTCACCATGGAAACCCTCTTCAACAAGATTGGAAACTTTGGTCTCTACCAAGTCCTACTGTTGATATTTGCCGTGTATGCTATTCTGTGTTGGGGAGCGCTTACTGGTGCCACCACTTATTTCCTCGTAGCAGAACCAAGATGGGAATGTGTCAATAACAGTACAGTCTGTAACATTACAGGGTCGGTAGGTCCTGGTGAACAGAACTACCACTACAGATGTGGAATTCCTCGACAGGACTGGAAGTTTGTAGATGAGTATACTTCTCTTGTTACACAGGTAAGTTGAGTTAATGGGAAATTTCTAGTATAGCATGTGAGTACTGATACGTTAAACAAATGTAAAAGTACCATACCTGTGTATATCAGTGGTAATTTAAATGATTCTCAAATCGTAAATCGCAAATCTGCGGAGTGGGACTCACTCACGTTCTCATTCACTCGGTAATGAGTGTTTAGTTTACAAGTTCTACTCTCTTCTTTTTCAGTTCAATTTGGTATGCGATAAATCCACATACGCACAATATATAATCACCAGCAAAACTTTAGGAGGTCTCGTTGGTGCAGTTTTTGCTGGTATTATATCCGATAAATTTGGAAGAAAAATGACCTTGTTTGCTTATGGTTTTGCTATAAGCAGTCTCTTGATGTTGGTCAGATTTGCACAAAGTTACTTGATGTCTGGGATTCCCATGTTTTTCATTGGGATTGCCTATTGTAAGTTACATCCAAAAAAAGATATCTTACAATTCATCTTATGTACTTAGGATATCATCAAGTTGACAAATAGAAAGCTAAATGAATAAGTCTATAAATTCCTTTGAGTAGCTATCCATGAGCTGGCTAGTCCTTCTTTTACCCCTCCCTCCCTTCCCTCCCCCTTCCCTCCCTCATCCCCCCCCCCCCCATCCCTCTTCCCATCCATTCCCGCTAACGCGCAAGGAATTTCAGATGACGTCAGTATTTACGTACATAACTTGAGATTTTAAACGGACTCGGTAGAAACACTAGTGAAAAGTGTCTGCGCATGCTCGTAGTCATGTCTTTGTGCTTTTGTAAACTTATTCAAATTTCGCCTTTATGCTTGCCTTCAACAATGGTTTTCACAAAATGTCAAACGTAGGATCAATTCTTGAAACTTAGGGCCGGTATTTACATATCGTCCTTAATAATGCAATATCTTCGTCTCACAAAAGTGTACAAGAGAAACTTTAAGTATAGCTATTTCAAAAAGGTTGAAGGGCGAATGGCGAATGGCAATCGGCGATTGGTGATTGCACGACCAAAAGGAATTTTAGGGTAACAAGAATTGATTCATTTTCATTAACTAAATACCCAAACAATGCTGGTACCATGCAGTAAAGACCTTACTGGACAAAGTGGTCGATAGGCAATTCATAATTCCGCGTCGGATAGCGGTCTGACAGCGTGACTACAGATCCTTTCGGTCGTGCAATCACCAATCACCGATCGCCATTCGCCGTTCGCCCCGTCAACCTTTTTTGAAATAGCTATATACACCGAGAACAGGAGCATTTCATTTCAAGTTAAAACTCACACATTTCTCAAGAATACATCGTAATTTGCACGCATGCGCAGACGTTTTTTACTAGTGTCCACTGTAGAGCAAGAATAGAGAAGAGAATAATTTACTAAGTATAAGAACTCAAACCTTGAATGCATTCTCATTAATACTTTTTTAGCTACAAAGTTTGTTTTGTTTTGTTTTGTTTTTGTCTTGCTTTAGCGAGCATTCTGTGTATTGCTCTAGTCCTTGTCGTGGAATATGTTGGAATCAAGTATCGTTCACCTATGGGCAACGGTTTGTGGTTTTCGTATGGACTTGGGTTCATCATAATTGCTGGGATTGGCTACCTTGTACGAGAATGGAGAACTTTGACTTTAATTGTATCGCTGAGTGGAGTCCCTGTTTTGACAGCATACTGGTAACTACACTGAACTGCTTGTTTTAATCTGATTTAAACTTACTCAATGCTGAGATGTGAGGAATGATACAAACTACACCTTCAAAAAGGTTCTTGGCCGCGACCGAAAGAGAGTTGGGTAAAAATTCAGCTAAACCATTAAGACCACGTCCAATAAGTGAGGCTAAAACAAACAAACAAACAAACAAACAAACAAACAAACAAACAAACAAACAAACAAACAAACAAACAAACAAAAAAACATGCAAACAAACAAACCGCCAACCAAGTAGCTGCATACCTTATTACAAACCAAACAACAAAACGAAGAGAATAATATGTGCAATTTTTGGGAGGGGAGCCAAATGAAATAGACATTAATTATCAATCTAAACAGTTTTCTCAATTCTCATTTTGTCCAGGTTCGTTCCAGAATCTCTTCGATGGCTGATAGTCAAAAAGCGTTTAAAACAAGCATCGAAAACATTAAGAACTATTGCAAAGATAAACAAGAAAGCTCTCGAGGATGATGTCCAACTGCCAACTTTTGAACGCGAAAAAAAAGTATCATTGGGAGACATAAGATTGTTGTTTAGTCCTGGATATAAAGTAACTACGTTGGTAGTGTGGTATACTTGGTACGTAGTAAAAAAAAGTAATAATATAAAAATACAACAACAACACGCTATTCCTTTTTCCACTACAGTATCCACGTTGAATTGCACAACAACAACAACAAAAAACAAAACAAAAAAGAATCTGATGTCCCTGATGATGCCGTAGATCGGCGAAAGCTTGGACAACAAGTAAAACCTAAAAATGCAGTTATAGGCCTCAATAGAACACAAAACTTTCCCCACACTATGAAAAGAATCTGTTTTTCACAAGGACTGGGATTCTTTCTAATTTTAAAAAAATCATTTTGTCCCTGCTATCCAATATGGCCGCCGCCATCACGTGGTTGCCTAAAGCCTCTATAACAATTCCACTTAAAATTTATTTCTGTAGGTTTGTGAACGCCTTGATGTACGATGGTTTGCATCTAATTGCACCAAATGTGGGAGGCAGTATCTACTTTAACTGGTTTCTCGTAGGAATTTCAGAACTTGCCAGCACTGCATGTGCAATCTATTTTCATAACAGGTATAATAGATCGACTGTGTTTTCCCTTTCTTTTGTAAGTCACATCGATCTGCTTATGTTCTCGTTACACAACTAATCTGTTGCAGATTTGGTCGCAAAAGAAGCGTGGTAATTTGTGAAATCATGGCTGCTTTATCCTCTTTAGGATCCGTGGTTCTGACACTTTATGACAATGGGAGTACAGGTATCAATATAATTTCATTGAGCAATCATGCTAATTCAGATGGAACATATTTTTTTGCCAGAAAAAAAAAAACTTTTTTAATGTTGACTAGGCATGGTTGCCTAGTGGTGAAAGCACTGGCCATTCACCGCTGTGGTCTGGGTTCGAGTCCCAGCTCTGGCGCTGGATCATATGTGAGCTGAGTTTGTTTGATGTGTTGTTCTTTACCATGCCACGAGGGTTTATTCTCCGGGTTATCCGGTTTTTCCTACCTTAGCAATCAACATGCGAGTTGAGTGTTGTATGTAAAACATCTATTTAATTCATGAAGAGTAGTGAGTGTGAGTGCCAGCAGATGAAGGACCACTGAAAGCATTTCTAACAAAGATTTCTAGTTTCCAAGGGGAAAGAATTTGGGAAAGCAATAAATTGAGACAAGTCTGCAACAAGGTAAACATTTGGGAGTGACATTACCATTAGTTTCTGCTCATTAACAGCGGTCGACAGCCTAAGCATGGCACTGAGACACACGCGTCACGTGTTGTTATTTGATGCTACGCATTTTTACTATTTGTAGAACTGTTAACAACTATAGGAAACCCGGACGAGATTTTGAAATAGCCCAAATGTTTAGCAACATGCACGTCACATTCGATTGCCGATGTTTTGCCGATAAGAATGCGCGTGACGTTTGAGTCACCTAGTGAACTGCTCTCATGTTAACAATTCTAAAGGAGATGCTTTCGTTGTTTTGTAGGGTTTCTAGCTGGGAAGATTTTGATGTCGATGGTATTGGCCAAGTTTTTCATTACGATATCTTACGATGGTATATGTTTGATGACTGCAGAACTATATCCTACAGTCGTAAGGTAATTAACAATAGTACATCTTTTTCCATACTCCTTTCAATAATAAAGAACGTAGGAAGTGACGACAGCATGCATTTAAGAAATGTAGGAAGAGCACAAGCTGTAGGCGAGGCGAGGGTCTAGGCCCGAAACATTAGTTATCGAGTTTAGTTATCGTTTTTGCGTACATATATATAGTCATGTAGCAGATGTACTTTGCAGAAACCGACGACCTTTTTGAGATAAGCTATATATTCTATATTTCACATTTTGATCATGAAACTAGAAACGTTGCCCAAGGATCATCAACTTGTTTCACTTGCATTGGTGCAATGGCCTCCGCATATGTCACTTATCTGGTAAGTCAATGCCTGCATGGTATGGTTAGTTTAGGTCTCGAGAGACCATAATACTAAGAGAGCGAAAAACTGGTATTGATGTCTACGTGATTTGCTTGGCGCTTAAGATTATTTTAAGTAGCAAGAAATTGCTGGGTTTCAATGTCAATGAATCTCATTATCTGCTTCAAATGATGATCAATGTTTGACCACCATGTGCTTTCAACCAAAGAATTTCTGTTGAAAATTTCTCTGTGTGCAGATGAAAATTCCAACGAGATTGAAAATGATGGTCTGTGAAACCCAGGAGTATAAGTGTGCAGGTGTGCCAGCATCCGGTTTTCAAAGCTTGCAAACTTGGTAAAACCGGTTTTGGAATGAAATTCATAAATTTTCCAAAGTAAACCAAAAAGCCTTCAAAATACACTTCTTTCTATATGGGATTCGTAAAAGGCCGCTGTATTTTCCGGTCTAGGGCCAAATGTTACCTCATTTTCTCTTGCCATTAAAAGGATTTGTTGATATGTTCCTCTTTTTTCTTGAAATTTAATTCTATGTTTTTGGAAACGTTCACAGTTCCGTGTACATCCTCTCCTGCCCTATGGAATCATGGGAGTCAACGCTTTTATTTCTGCTTTTTTGTGTCTGACCTTGAAAGAAACGAATAACCAGCCAATACAAGAAGTTTTTCAACAACCAGAGAAAGAAGAAGAACTAGACCTTGACAGTTTGAATCAGAACCAATCTGATGCTAATAAGTAATGATGTTATGTATTATTATTATTTTTCTTCTCTTTTCAATTTTCACTTTTCTTTTTAATTTTCACACTGCGCACGCGCGCCAAGGACCACAGGGAACCCAGCAGTAACACCTGTACGAATGAAAATCTGAATGAAGGACATTGATAACTTTTTGGTACTTTGTAAGCAAAAACAGTGCGGCATAAAATGGGGGGGGGGGGAAGGTAAATTCTAAACTCATATTGATGGGCAAAAACTGCTGGGGGAATACAAATAAAATGTACAAAACTCAGGAAACCTGCGGACAACAATAAATTGAATTTCTCTTAAAGAGATCAAGGCTATGTAAGCATATATTCACGGCGAAGCTAATAAATCAAAACAGTGATAACAAAACAAACTCAACTCAACTCAACTCAACTCAACTCAGCTCAGCTCAACTCAACTCAACTCAACTCAAATCAACTCAAATCAAATCAGCGCGAGCGTTACACTTAGCCGTCAGTTATTTGAATTTGAATATGTGGGTATGCCCAATCCGGTAGTTTCTCAGAATTTAATTCTTTACGTGGTGCGCGTGCAAGCCAGGTCAGGGGAAAAATATTAAGAAGTCTCAGAAATGATGGCATTCATTGGAAACTCTTGCATTTTATACATAAGAAAAACCTTGATTATGTCATTTCGGGAGTAGTAGAACCTTTAGGGAATTTTCTCACAGCCCTTCTTATGCACTTTTATCGGAATCTGAAAGTATTACACTCGTTTTCTATTGAATTTATTCAGGATATCTATGTCTTGCTTTAACACTTTTTACCCTGACCTTGCTTACGCGCGCTAAATCGTAATGAATTCTGGGAACTTTGGGAAGGCGAATTACGCGGTACGTACAC
Organism: Telmatactis stephensoni; assembly: GCA_029948255.1. Classification (NCBI taxonomy): domain Eukaryota; kingdom Metazoa; phylum Cnidaria; class Anthozoa; order Actiniaria; family Isophelliidae; genus Telmatactis; species Telmatactis stephensoni. Next base: position 148,544 of record JALIZF010001265.1, on the reverse strand, counting down.
TGGTGTTGTATTACGTACAGGACTGATTGTCTGGAATATTAGTGTATTGAGTTACAATTTTAGATTATCCGTCTGCTACGTGATCTTATTTTTTTCTTTAAAGTCATCAAACCGTGCTCCCTGTGGTTAACCATAAATAATGTCTTAGGGGTGGACATTAGAAATCGTAGAGAAAGCGCAGAGATATTGTCCGAAAAAAATCCTGCAAGCACCTAACCACCCCAAAAAATCTAAACTAAACTCGACACACACACACACACACACATAGGTAGAAAAAAAATTGAAAAACCGGTTTCCTAATGAGAGATTTACAAGAAAAAAATTGCAGTACAAGCTGGTAGAAAAAAAGGTACACAGTATGAAATCAAAGCTATACTAGTATAACCTACAAAACTAAATGTGTTTTTCCTTAACTGCCTAACTTTTGTCGAGGTGTATGTTAAGCCGTTTTTCGGCTTTGTCGTCTTAGAACGTTTTCGATTCAAATAACGCATTCAAATGACATGCACCTGGATGCTGCCAGGCTATAAACAACTGGATGAGCTTGAGCATACAGCAAGCTGAACAACTCATCAAAATAACACTGTTTTCCCAGACAAATGTCACGAAATCGTTCGTTAGTTTGATGAATATATTTCCCGGATGATGTAAAACGCGGACTCAATTAGACTGGAATGGAGCCGCAAAACATTGACCATGGAGTCCGCATTTTCAGAAAACACAGACTGAATCAGCATTTCAGCGTTTCAGACAACATGGACTCGATCCACGTTCTTCGGTAAACACGAACTCGAATCCACTTCCCTGCGGGGATCCTAGGTTTTAGAACGGACGTAAGTATAAATCTAACAATTCACTAAAGAAACTATTTTAATACTGTCACCTTTGACCTTGCTACTGCTTTTACAATGCACAGTTATCAAGAGTGATATCAAATCCAGGGATACAAAATGTCAGTTGTGATTGATAAACCATCGGAAGACATTTAACACCGTTGATAAACGATCGCAGCAGGTTGTAACTCGATTGTCCTGTTCATTGTCATTGTTCATCCATCGGGCTAACCCCATGCAAGAGAAGGTCGAGAGTAACTTCGGGTAATAACTGGCCAACAGGAAGACGATATGGCAGCTAATACTGAAGGTACTGACAATTAAATAAACAGTTCTTTTTTATTTATGTCTTCTTCAATACTAGATCTTTTGGAAACTAGATACCCTCGACTGCAGAATGGTTGTTGCATCAATGGGAAGAGAACGAAGACGAAATTGGACTAATTAACATATTGCACATAAGTGCACGCTTCGGCAGGCAAAGCTGAAAGTTTTGTGGAGTTGTTCAGCAGTGTCATGTACGGCTGTAGAAGCACGTCCTGTCCTGTCATGTTTTTTGCAGCCCTAGCAACTGAGTAAGTCGCTGGAAACAAATAAATAATAAGTTAAACTAGCCGTTTCTAACAGAGTGAAATGCTGCGAGCCTAAAACAACCTGATGCATCTTCTCGGCTTCTATCAATATCTTACTACAGTAAAATGACTCCATTGTAGATTTGACCGCATAACTGCACTCCGAGTAGCATGTTTCGTCCGGTGCCTTGTTGTACGTGACGAGACTATTCTAGTCCTTTTACCTTCTCTGTGTGTTTAGTCAGTAAGACGTGACTCGAATTACTTCAGAATATGCGTTATTTATTCATATTTATATTTGTTATACTAGCCATTTCTAATAGAAAGTGAAGTGCTGCGAGCAGAAAACAGCTGTTAGGTTTTGTCACTCTTAATCGGGGTAGGCAGCGTCCACTTTCGGCACACAAATCCCTGATTAACTGGGATCCCCTAGTGACAAAACCTAACCGTCATACAATTCGCGCTTGGCGGTGTCTATGGCGTCGGTCCCGAGCGTTGAGAGAAAATCGAAAGTGGTTTGATTATGGAAGAATTTTCGATCTAGCGTGGACGTTTTGGCAGCAATGGCCCTTTGAGCGTAATGGAACGAAGCATTGGCATTTCTTCTTTGCCTCTGTCGGGAAATTTGGGCCGTGGTTTTATTTTTCTCGGATTTATGGAGAGATGAGTGGAGGCCGGTGTCGCTACTGGTGTGCAGCCTTGGGATTCTTTATAGTGGGGGGAGCAAAACAAGGATAACTCAGTGAAAACTCACCCAAATGACTGCAAACTCGGCCAAGTAATATATGACACAACATGTTATCGAGTTAAGTCAGTTATATTCACATAAGTACAATATTTTAAGGATGTAAAATATGACCGTTAATGTTCAGTTCAGAAAACAATCGTTCGTTGTAATACAATACCACAGAATAAGAGCTTGGGCTGCCTGTGCTAAAACTCACGAAAGTACACCGCTTTCTCTGATATATGAAATGTTTCTTGTCTATCTCTTGTGCGTTGTGTGACGAACACTGCTAGTTGACCTTCAATGTTGAACTACAAAACATGATTCTCCAGGATCAGTGTCGGACACACTGTCACAGTTCAAAATATTTAGCACTTTGAGTAAAAGCAATTTTTCAAACAATCACAAACGGCTAGCGTTAGTTGGCAATGATTATAAAACTAACTGATTTTAAAAAGCTAGTTGTACGTTGTATCACGGTCAAAGATACCGCATTGTCTACTGTATTTGACGCTTTAGATTAAACGAATGACAAATACAATTCCATCACATACAAAGTATAAAATTTTCTTTCATAGGGTAACCAAATATATTGCAGAGATTCTCAGCGCGACCTCACTTCATACTTATTATCTTGGCTTGAATTGATTCGTAGACAAGCTTCGACTCGAACAGTAATATGCAATATGACCCGTAACAGAACATTCCCTCTCGAAAAAATACACTTAGCATTTTGTAACCCTCATGTATACTTCGAGAAACATAAAACCTCTCGAATGGAATTGCACAGGAATCCCAATTCATCCCTGTGACGTCAAGGTTCGCCATGAACATACCACCGTACATAAAAATCGAGTTCGTGGATCAATATTAAGGTGACGTCATAAATCGCACAGGAATCCCACACCAAGAATAGTGTTGCTGCTCGCTTCGCTCCCAGCAATAATATTTTTTATTTCTTATTTTATTTTATTTTATTTTATTTTATTTTATTTTATTTTATTTTATTTTATTTTATTTTATTTTATTTTATTTTATTTTATTTTATTTTATTTTATTTTATTTTATTTTATTTTATTTTATTTTATTTTATTTTATTTTATTTTATTTTATTTTATTGAAATTTTGGTTGAAAACCTAAAAGAACAATAGATAGGGTTGAGTAATCGACGTCATAATGACGTCATTTACTCACAATAGATGCTAAAAACCTTGACAATTTTATCCGTCTCTTCTGGGTGTGAAGAAAATGTTGCTTCATGGTGATTACTTGTGCCATATACATAGGTCTCACTGAGTTTCAAGTCATCTTCAATTTTCATTGATATTGATCCAAGTTCTCCTTTAATTAAAGTGTCCTATTTTCAGATACCCACATCCCTCATGGAACTGCTGACTCAAAAGACATCACAACTGAAAACCTCTTCAAAAAGATTGGAGACTTTGGTCTTTTCCAAGTCCTGCTGTTGATATGTTCAACCTATGCCATGTTGTGCTGGGCTGCCCTCCAAGAGGCCATCGTAATTTTTCTCGTAGCAGAGCCAAGATGGGAATGTGTCAATAACAATACAGTCTGTAACATTACAGGGTCGGTAGGTCCTGGTGAACAGAACTACGACTACAGATGTGGAATTCCTCGACAGGACTGGAAGTTTGTGGATGAGTTTACTTCTCTTGTTACTCAGGTTTGGTCGACCATAAATGTATAGAGACAAAATTTGCTCATGAAAAATGCCATCTCTATTTAACACCTATACAGGCTTCCAATAAAATGCTGGATAATCCCTTAAGGTGCTGTAAATACGTGGTGGCAAAAGGATTATCAGTCAATCGTGCGCGATTCAAGCTAAATTACCCTAAAAGATACGCATAAATTAAAAGAGCTATATATTAAAGCCATGTTGATTTCAACCCCCTAAAAGGTATGACCATTATATAATTGAAAATACCCAACAACATTTTAGCAAGAAGAGTAACCATAAGATCGTAGAGACTTTGGGTGGACATAAAATACGCGCATGCGCATTTCCGTATGGTCAATATCAAAACCTGTTTTCATATCAATGATGCATGTATAATAACTTAGCCTTGATCTAATTCTAAATCTCCTTTCAGTTTGATTTAGTTTGTGAGAAGTCCTCCTACCCCCAGATCTTTTTAAACATCGCATCACTAGGAGGCTTAGTGGGTTCATTTTTTTGTGGTATTCTTTCCGATAAATTTGGAAGAAAGAAAATCCTATTTGGATCTGGATTGATGGTATGCAGTCTCCTCCTGTTGATGAGTTTTTCTCAAAGCTTCCTGATGGCTGCCATTCCACTGTTTTTCACAGGAGTCGGATTATGTAAGTGACTTTTTAACCTTCTTCATCATTTCTAGCGTCTCTTGTAAAGGTAGAGGTAAAGAAACCTTATTTAGTTTCGGTAACTCGTAACAAATGCGTGTACCTTAGGGCCATTCGTTTTTCTGTGTATTTGGAAAATGAAAAAAGCTTCCAAATTCATTTTTGACGATTTTAAATCAAGAAAAACAATTCTTGACGCCAGTTTTCGAATTTCATTTTCTTGAAAATTGAAAAATGAAAAATGAAAATCGAAAATTGAAATCCTTTTCAATCTTCAATATTTTGAAAATCGAAAAAGGAAATGGGTGTAAATCATTCCTGAGAGGGGGCGGGGAAGGTTTCAGCGAATGCCTGTGGGAGGAGGAGGAGGTCACTAGCGATAAAGCTTGTCTTTCGGTAAGATGGTGAAATGCAAGAATAATATTGAGGAAGATAAATCACAATCAAATGCTCATGCCAGCCTTTCTGGAGAGTCGGCAAAAGCATACAAACAAGATAAAGTATTTATACAAACAATTTTCATTGTCACACTGGTTCAGATCATTTGAAATGAGAGAATGTTTGAACATCAGTCAGTCAAAATGGCGAACAGTAACGAATGTAACGAGTAACACACAGAGATGGAGATTTTCTCAGCCTTTACAATGGACCGCAATGCGACAAGTTCTATCTGATGAACATTCTTTAGCTATGTATTAACATCTCCATGTATTAACATGCCACTGTTGGTAATAAATCGAACTCATTCTTCGTTCGGAACAACAATCACTGTGTTTGGAGTTATAAAAGTATTTACTAAGTCTCAGCGATATCGACATTCCCCCTCCCCCCACAGGTATAGATATAAACCTACCCCACCCCTGTCATGAATAAATTATACCATTTCCCTTTTTCAATTCTCAAAATATTGAAAATGAAAAAGGATTTCAGATTTCAAGTTTTGTTTTTCATTTTTCAATTTTCAAAAAAATGAAAATAGAAAATTAGCATCAAAACCTGTTTTTCTAGGATGAAAATCGTCAAAAAATGAATTTGGAAGCTTTTTTCAATTTCCAAATTCACAGAAAAACGAATGAATCTTGAATCTTGAATCTTGAATCTTGAATCTTGAATCTTGAATCTTGAATCTTGAATCTTGAATCTTGAATCTTGAATCTTGAATCTTGCGGAATCAATAACTACTGATGACTCTATTTCATTTTATTCTGCTTTGCTTTGCTTGTCCTTGTCCTTGTCCTTGTTTTGTTTCAGTATTTATTTTGTTGTTATTGTTGTTGTAGCTGGAGTTCTATGGATTGGCTTAGTTCTTATGGTCGAGTATGTCGGGATCAAGTATCGTTCAGCTATGGGCAATGGCATATGGTTTTCGTACGCATTTGGGTTCATGATAATTGCTGGGATTGGCTATCTTGTACGAGAATGGAGGACTTTGACTTTGATTGTATCGCTAAGTGGAGTTCCTATTTTTGCAGCATATTGGTAATATAGAATATTATTTTCTTTTTAATAATTTACCAGGCATTACCCGCATGGCCCCTTGGCTAATTCAGATGCTAAACCCTTCACCTTTCCTCCTTTTTATTTGGGCTTCCTGTGTCGAAGGATTGCATGCATGGCGAAATACTAGGTCTGATATCTTTTCAACCTCGTTCCCAGGGCCTTCTCAAAAAGGCCCTGTTGTTTGACATCGGTTCAGGTCCCGTTTAATTCACAAGGTGCGCGCAACTTCCGTTCACTATGTTGGCCCAGCAATGTAGGATGATGTTGGATACGACACTAGTGAAAAACGTCTGCGCATGCTCGTAGTCAAGTCTTCGTGCTTTTGTAAATTATGCAAATTTCGATTTTACGCTTGCCTTCAACAATGGTTTTCACAAAATGTCAAAACTTAAGGGTTTTTTTTCTTGAAACTTAGGGCCAGTATTCATATAATGTCTTCATAAATACAATATCTTTGTCTCACAAAAGTATACAAGAGAAATTTTATGTATACACCGAGAACACGAGCATTTCATTTCAGGCTAAAACTCAAACATTTCTTAAGAAAACATCGTAATATGCACGCATGCGCAGACGTTTTTCACTAGTGTCGTTGGATACAAGTGTTCAACAGTCGTCAAATTCAAGAGGACAATCAAGATACAGCGGTAAAAGTGGTTGGACATTTTTTTAAACAGATCAAGTGCAACGATGGTCATGATCTGGTTGTGGACGAAAGTGTTGAGCTTGGACCGAGTCACGAAAAGAACGAGAGCAGACCGATTGGGGCTTTTTCGATAATCTAGTATTTTTAAAATACACTAGACCATATTTGTATTCTCAGTATTGGACTAGAACTAGCATGCAAAAGAAGCTCATACGGGGGAATATTATTTTAATATTATTTTTCGTAATAAAAAAAATGTTTTCATTAGAAAAGATTCTCTCTCATGAGCTTCCATCGCAAGCTATACTTCTAATTTAATACTGAGAATACGAATATGGTCTATTTATGTTTTCCCATTGCTATGCCATCAAAATTCAAAAGAACACACCCAGGTTTGGAGTGTTATAGCTATGGGCCAAGCGGGCCCAAAGCCGCTTTATTAAAACATCCAACATAAACTAAAAAATTCCAAAGCTGTCAGCCTGTGCGAAGTCAAGGTTGGAATGAGTGGCGCCGTGTGGCTGCTCACGTGCTGTATAGCCCTAGAGAGGGTCATGCAATTGCTATTTCCGAAAACCAGTCTCACATTGCTTGTAGCAATACTAAATATTTCTATGCGCCACTCACGTGGATTCTAAATACAAATGAACAATGAGAAAACATAAATCTTCTATTCGCGAACAAATATTTTCCTTTATCATGAGATGTTTTCAGTAGCGAAGTAATCTCGTATTGATGCAAAATGACAAATTCAAAACAGTCACAGTCAAATCTCCAAGGTTTCAATACGAAGACACAAGAAGTACGTCATGCGCACGTCCAACATCCTCCAACGAGGTGTTCAAACGAGCGCGACGTAGTTGGGCCAACAATGTTGAATGATGTTTGTCAATCATATCGAGATTGTCAGAAGCATGATCATCATCGTCATCATCGTTATTTATATAAACATCTTGCGTTTTCAAATTTATCCCTATTAGTGTTGCCGTAGTTTTATTATCTAGAATTCTCACTTGTTTGTACCTCTGCTTTAAACAGTCTGTTCCCAGAATCTCTTCGGTGGCTGATCGTGAATAAACGAACCAAACAGGCATTGCAAACACTAAAATCTATCGCAAAGATAAACAAGAAAGTTCTTGAAGACGACATCCAACTGCCGACCTTTGAGGAGGAGAAGGAAATAGCATCGGGTGACTTCAGACTGTTGTTCAGTTCTGGATATGCAGTTACTACGTTGGTAGTGTGGTATACTTGGTATGTAATACTGAAAAACAACAAATTACGCAATCTAAAACTGATGATCACTCGTTTTTCTTCAACTTGTGTCGCAATGGTGTTATAAAACAAGATGCCAAACACGGGTACCGATAATACACTCGCAACGCCGAAGAACGTTACTCGGCAATGCGTTTTCTAGTAATGGTTTTGCGCGACGCAGGACTAAACCGGCGGTCCTTGCAGCTTGTTTGCCAACGCCATTGCGGGATGAGGTACAGGAAAAATTGCACCGTGTAACGTTTGATAAACCATCATGAGTGTTCTTTCATTGTACAATCGGTCCTGACCGGATCTTTCTTGGTGTCACAGGATTCCACTGAAGTTATTTGGTATTTGTTCAGCTTGGCTACTTTAGGGTGCCCTGAAACACCAAGATAGTCGAAAATCAAAAACTTTATCACCATTGGTTGATCTTAGTGGAAAATGCATGATTACTTTCATTCGAACCTTTTGCAGTAAAGTTCACATTGTATTTTGTATAGGTTTGTGAACTCACTGGTGTACAATGCATTGCATCTTATCGCGCCAAATGTGGGAGGAAGTTCCTACTTCAATTGGTTTATTGCAGGAGTAGCAGAAGTTGCCAGTGTGTGTTTTTGTATCTATTGTCATAACAGGTATCCATTCTAGCAGTTTTTTAAAATCATCTTATAAATAATAAATAATAATAATCAGTCTTTACTGTAATCCATTCCAGGACTTTCAGTCACTTCTTTCATTAAACGTCTATGCAAAATAGTTTGTTCAGGGTACTGATTACTTACGAAATCTATTTCAGATTTGGTCGTAAAAAGTCCGTGATAATTTGTGAAATCATGGCTGCTCTATCCTCGTTAGGATCCGTGGTTCTGACACTTTATGACGATGGGAGTACAGGTATATGATTTTACAGGACAAATGCAAGACTGTACACTGTATTACTTTGACTAAAAAATGTGAGAAATTACATGTCTAATCAACCCGCCAATGGCGAAGTAACTCGTGGATTGACCGAAATGACCAAAGGAAGCCCAAACAATACATTTTAGTAAAATAACGAGTTTTCATTTGAAGACAAAAATCTAAATCAATAAATCAATCATTTCTTTGGAGAAAAAAGTAATCATTAGCTATAAAAGAATAAAATATCTGTCAAAAAATAATAAAAAAATGAAAAAGAAATGTCACCGCCGGGCCGGGAGTCGAACTCCGGACCTTTCGCTTGGAAAGCCATGGGTATATCCACGGGACCACCCAGAAGATGAAGTGAATTTTGTGTATTTATTGTCAGTGTGTGGTTACAAAACAAATGCAAAACTGATTGCTTCTCTCTATGCTCCGTAGCAATATGTCGCTGTAAATATAAAGGAAATTGCTTCACAATATTTACGTCGATAACTCGTGACAGTAATTTGAGTAACTGACAAACTTGAGGTCGACGGTGCGCTCATTTTACTCCTCTCTATCCATCAGTGCTCCGTAAGGCGCAGCCCTCGTGGCCTTTTATCTAATGCGAGGGACTCTATATCCCATGGGACACTCGTGTTCATTCTTTAACTGTCTTAGAATATGATCACACTCACGAGCGATTTTTAATACCCGCTTTTATTGTTAAATTGTCTAAAGGCTTATTTGTTTTGTACTGCCGGCTTTCTTTTGTCCGATACATTTTTTGCGTTTTCCAATTGAAGAGGCTCATTTATGTCATGCACATCAGACCGGCCGGCTGGAGGCCGCTTTGGCTACAGAACTCCACAGGCTTTTTTAGGGATAGAAATTGTATATGAGATGGATACTAAATCTAATCTACTAGAGCGAAGAGCTATAGATAACGACAGCAAAAAAGTGCCTATTTTACGTGCTATCACAAGCCTGAAAACACATGCAAGTTGGAGGTTTCGAGTATCTAAAATTTCTCACAGTAAGTTTGAGTTTGTTATAATTCATCTTATAGTAAAAGAAAAAAGTATGCTTAGTACTTGCCAGTTAATTTCATAGCGAAGATTTTCAGAATTTGCTCCGACAAATTTGATGCATGTACGTATATCGATATTAAAATGTTATTTACAAGTATTTAAGTTGGTCATGGAACACAGAAAAATTGCAAAATGATTATCAGCGCTTGGTATTTTGAAGCTCTGTGTTCCGTAAAGTAACTAAAGATGTCAAATAGTGGCATGGGATTTTGAAACGTAGGAAAATTGTTGTTTAAAGGAAACAGTACCGTCAGTGCGTTTCTATAACTAATCAGTATTCTTTATATAAAGCATACTAATGAACTCTTTAAACAAAAGAATTCAAAAGACTTCATTAGTATGCTTTATATAAAGAATACTAATTAGTTATAAAAGCTCACTAGCCGTAGATGTTTTCTTTACCCCACAATTTCCCTGTGCTTCAAAGCCCTCGCCACTTGACACCTTTAGTTACTCTATGGAATATAAAGCACCAAAATACTAAGCGCTGATTGGGCGAGTGAGTGTGATCATTTTCTAAGGGTATTTAAAGCTTTAATCACAGATCGAAAGGAAAGAAGTTGAAACAAGCTAGTATGTGATCGCGAGATACGGGGATCGAACTCTGGACCTCTTGTACCGAAGGCCGCGCACTAACTGTGCCATTCTTTTTCCTAACTTTGAACTTTGAGACCTTTGTGTCCAAATGAATTTTCGGAAGCCCGTTGGAAACATGCAAAATTAATGTATGCATGTGACGTCAGTTCAATGAAGAGACAGAAGAAAGTCCAGAAGTATTTATTCATAATTTGCTTGAATTCGGCAAGACTGACTGTCCGGCCATGCCAAAGTCAGTATAAACGTTATTTTTACTTTGATGTGAAATATCTCAACAGCAGTTCAAGATCTTGTCTAGAAATTTGCAAAAAACGTTATTCCGTTGTAGTTGTATAAAAATAGCTTAAAGTATAGCGTAATGCATTTCTACTTCAACAGCCTTTAATTTTTTCAAATATATAAAGGAGTTTAATAATGATCATGGCTGTTCTTCCGCGATTATTTTTCAGGCTTTCTGGTTGGAAAGATCTTGATGTCGATGGTATTAGCCAAGTTTTTCATTACGACATCTTTCAATGGTATTATTTTGATGACTGCAGAACTCTATCCTACAGTCGTAAGGTAACTTAACTTTAATTCTTTTTCTTACCGCAATCGCTCGCTACTTTTTTTCTAGACGGGCCTAGGGAATGGGACCAAAAGAGGAAAAGCAGTGGGATGCCAAAAGCCAATACCTTTTTTTCCTTTGGAAAATTTTAGAAATGCTGCCCAAGGATCATCAGGCGTTTTTACTTTTATTGGTGGAATTGCTTCCGCATACGTTAGCTACGTGGTAAGTCACAATATTTTTTATTGTTCATAAAAAATGGATGTGAGGTTTTGAGTAGAGTGCACACTGATCTTATTATGTAATACACTGAATAGAGTAGTGATTTCCCAATTTACAAAATAAAAATCCGATAAAATCCTTTTATAGTAAAAGGACTCCTTTTACTCGTCGAATCCCTTACCCGCCGACAGGTAAGATGAAAATGCTTCGAAGAGCACCTTGCAAACTTGACATTTAGTTTATGAGGATATCTTGGACTTAGAGCGATAGCACTAAAACCGTGAAACAAGTACTAACTAAAAAGTACAAATAGTACTAATGAAACAATAGAAAACAAAGGGTTTTGCTACTATTTGTCTCTATTTAGTTACTAAGTTATTTCACGGTTTAAGTGTTATCGCTCTAGTGTTGACATATTTTGGGTTTATTCAATTTTACTCAATGTGTATATCTTAAGATGCACAAACAGAAAAATCTGGAATTGAAGTTTGCTTGTGTGTGGACGTTTGGCTGAACTTGCTTGTTTGCTGTGAGATACTATCAGTCATTTAACAGAACTCGAGGTCAAAAGGATTTTTGTACCTCTAGCCGCTTGCCTGGGTTCAATTCCTGGCTCGGTTTTCCTCCACTCTTTTAGTTCCCTCACTTTTACTGTTTCTTCTTTATTTGCATCTTTATATTTTTCTTCGTCCACAGTTCCGTGTCCATCCTCTCCTTCCCTATGGAATTATGGGAGTAAACGCCTTTATATCCGCACTGCTGTGTCTGACTTTAAGGGAAACGAATAATCTACCAATACTAGAGGTTTTTCCACAACAACAACAGAAAGACAAGAAACTAGCCCTCAACGATTTGAATCAGAACCAATTTGATCCCGATGTATAAAATAAATATGATAATAATAATATTAACAACAGTTTCATTTAATTAGGGTCGCACATACCAGTTTCCACTAATAACGAACTGGTGGCCCTCAAAATGAGATTCTCTGATGTTGATTTTATTCGTTAATTGTTCGGTATCTAACAATCTACCGGAGAAGTATAAACAAAACAATTTCTACATATTTTGTTGAGTCTTAATCATTCCCACAACGAGTTTGCACTTGACTCTCACTAAATCGACTTGGTCTGGTAACGTACTTTTTTGTTCTCACCACATTTTGACGTACGACTATCTTGTGACGATGTTGTTGTTGTTGTTGTTGTTGTTGTTGTTGTTGTTGTTGTTGTTTCATCTCTCCCCCGACAACCCGGCGCATTATGGTGACTTGTCCTTTTGCTTGCATTACACCATCACAAGCAATTATAATTAGTCAGCAAGTTTAACTCGTGCCGTTAAAAGATGACAGATTCAGTTATGGACCAATTATAGGACGCCAAGTGGCATGTTTCTATTGCACTGTGAATATGCGCAGTCGAAACAAATTTGCAGTAGAAAAAACTGAAACTGGGATTCGTCGTTGTATTACACTTGTTGCACGCCTGGTAAATTTGATAAAAGACGCTGATATAGCACTCATGCTGCTGATGTGATATTGATGCCGGATTACCTGCTGCTACGAATAAAAAGTGAAATGCTGCGAGGCTATAAACAACCTGATGCAACGAAAGAGCCTGCCAACATTGTACTGGATGAGCTTGAGTATACAACCAGCTGAAACACTCATCAAAGAATACTGTCTTCCCCGACAAGTATCACTAAATCGTTCGTACGTTAGTTTGATGAATTTATTTCTCGGATGTTATAATTAAACGCGGACTCAACTAGACTGGACTGGAGCCGCAAAACACGGACCTTTGAGTCCGCCTTTTTTCAGAAAACAGACTGAATCAGCGTTTTTCAAACAACATGGACTCGGTCCACGTTCTTTGGTAAACACGGGCTCGATCGATCCGTGTTTTGGTGCAAACTGACAACCTAATTCCCGGCGTGGGTCCTAGGTCCTAGGTTTTAGTTTAGGACGGGGTAACAGTCACTAAAGAAACGTACTATTTTAATGCTGTCACCTTTGACCATGCCGTACTGTTTTTACAATACGCAGTGATATCAAATCCAGAGATACAAAAAGTCAGTTGTGATCGAAAACTATCGGAAGACATTTAACACTGTTGATAAACGATCGCAGCAGGTATTTATCTATCAGACTAAACTCCCTGCAAGAGAAGGTCGAGAATTCTTCACTTAAATTTGAACAGCTGAAAACTTGGCCGGTAATAACTAGACAACAGGAAGAAGATATGGCAGCTAATACTGAAGGTACTGGCAATGTCTTCTTTAATACTAGATCTTTTGGAAACTAAATACCCTCGACTGCGCGCAGAAAGGTTGTTGTATGCATCAACAGGGTCGAGTATGAGTACGAATACGAAATTGGGTAACAAGAATATTGCACATAAGTGCATGCTTCGGCAGGCAAAGCTGAAAGTTCTTCTAAAACACTTTGTATTAATATTGTATCAATATTCATTTTTCTGCAATCTTTCTTATGTGTCTTGCCATGTTGTTAAATGTTTTGACATACTAGTTTCCTTATAATTAATTGTACATGTGTTATCGGCGAAGGAACGTGACTTTCAAGTGTCCTAATTTTCAGATACCCACATCCCTGATGGAACTGCTGACTCAAAAGACAACACAACTGAAAACCTCTTCAAAAAGATTGGAGACTTTGGTCTTTACCAAGTCCTGCTGTTGATATGTTCCATCTATGTCATGTTGTGCTGGGCTGCCCTCCAAGGGGCAAACGTAGTTTTCCTCGTAGCAGAACCAAGATGGGAATGTGTCAATAACAGCACAGTCTGTAACATTACAGGGTCGGTAGGTCCTGGTGAACAGAACTACCACTACAGATGTGGAATTCCTCGACAGGACTGGAAGTTTGTAGATGAGTATACTTCACTTATTACACAGGTTTGGTTGACCATAAATTTATAGAGAAAAAAATTTGCTAGTAAAAAATCCCATTCCAATGTAACACCTATTAATAGAATGTTGCCACATAATTTGTTTTAATCCTCAAGGTGCTTTAAGCACAAGGTGGCAAAGGGATTATTAGTCATTCGTGCGTGATTCAAGCTAAAACTAGACGCACCCGTGCGTTCACTCGTGCCGTGGTGAAAGCGAGCCCAATATCGGCTTAAAAAAGGCATTTAGATAAGCTGCCGCTAGGGTAAGAGCGATGGACATGTTGTCGTTAATAAACTTTAGTAAGTTATTGTAATGAAGGGATTGTTTGTTACATTGATTAATGACACAGTACTGTTTGCGTGACAACTTTGGTCCCGGCCTGTTTCTTTAGCTGTCGCTTCTTTCTACTGCTATTTACTTACTTTGATAAGAATTCTACTTGGCTCTTCGCCATCAGGATTTGCTAAATTAAAATAAAAACTACTATATTCTATCAATTCTGTATTAATAAGGCTTCCCAATATCTATATAGTCAAAAAATAAAGACTACTATATTCTATTCATTCAAATAAGCCCTACTTATCTTCCAAAGCTCTTTGACAGATTTTCGCCAATCTTACATGACCCCACATTCCAAAAGAGTCTTGTTTTCTTTAAGACCGCGTAAAATTCAAGCTAAGATCGTATTCTTTAAGTTGATTTTATTTCCGTCATCTAAATGGTTTGTCTTTAAGACTCTAGAACCAACTGACTAACATCAGGGTTCCCTATACCCTTATGCAAAATGAAATCACGCAAAAATATTTGGTCTTTTCACGTGTCACGGATAATTAAAATATATCAGAGTGAGCGTACTATCCAAATTATTTTATAAAACTTCATCATCAGCCTTGACAAATTTAATATACAACCGAGTAACACTAGCAAACAATTGTACACATATTTTCCGGAGAGCGTACCTCCATAGAGGTAAAATTCACAGCTTGTTATTCCTCTGTAATGAAATGGTAAAAGGTCTTACTATCAGTTCTTTATTTCAAATACCTGGCAACCACATGTCCTCTTAGAGGACTATTTTTCTCTTTAACCCTTCAAGATTGGCACAGATCATGCATGAAAATCGCTCAATTTTTACGAGGTTTCGAGAATAATATTTTTAAGTTTTGCAAGTTAAAATTGAAGGGATATATGTAAATTTTCAGTTTTCAAAGTGTCAGCGCGCGTCAAGTTGGCGCCAAAAATCAATCAGCCAATCAGCATCGCGATGGGCACGGACGACGAACGGACGGACGGAAAGTGACTGTATACTCAAGCATGAAAAAATCAACTCGATGGGTTACCATTTTTTCTTAAGTATGGTGCTCCGCTCGCGCGGGCCGAAGGAGATTCGCTATGAAAGGGTTTCGACTTCGGTTTCGGAATCTCATCATGTAAAACTTGGCTGAGATGGCCAGAGATGCGTTATATCTCTACCGAGCAATATCGTACTACTACAGCTAAGAACGCCTGAAGTATCAATAGATTGAACAAATTAACACAAACGTACCAAACAATAGCCAACACATTTTGGGTTTACATGAAATCTGCGCATGCGCATTTCCATATATGTGGTCATTATCAACCTGTTTTCATATCAATGATGCATGTATAATAACTTAGCCTTGATCTAATTCTAAATCTCTTTTCAGTTTGATTTAGTTTGTGAGAAGTCCTCCTACCCCCAGATCTTTTTAAACATCGCATCACTAGGAGGCTTAGTGGGTTCAATTTCTTGTGGTATTCTTTCCGACAAATTTGGAAGAAAGAAAATCCTATTTGGATGTGGATTGTTGGTATGCAGTCTATCCCTGTTGATCAGTTTTTCTCAAATCTTCCTGATGGCTACCATTTCACTGTTTTTCACAGGAATTGGAATATGTAAGTCACTATTTAAGGTGGCTCGAAATAATTTTTATTGACAATGCTTCCTTTTTTCATTCAACGAATTGAGCACCTTACACTTGACAAAACCAAAACGGTATTTACACCAGTTATTGGACTTAAATCTAAGTTTTGATTTTTGTGTATTTCACTTCGATTTGAATACGGCTTGCTAATTCTTTTAAAAATTCAGCCTTAATTTTTATTGCTTTAGTATGTAGTTTATTGCCCATATAGTCCCTTGTCAAGAGCTGCTCGAGTTCGAAAGATATTTTAGAAAATTTGATTTCCGCCATCTTTGTTTATCGTTTCTATGGAAACACAATTGAAGTGAAATTAATAGACAAAAATCAAAACTTTGATTCAAGTCCAATAGCTAGTGTAAATACTCTATCACAGAATGAACAGCAATTCATTCTGTGACTGTTAAGTCAAGTAAAAAGAAACGAGCTAGAAAAAATATGGCAGCAAACCTGACGATCTAGCGTTAAAAATTCATGGAAGGTTATCCTTTTGTAGGTTATTATTATTTGTTTTGTGTTTTGTTTTGTGTTTTGTGTTTGGTTTGGTTTGGTTTGGTTTTGTTTGGTTTGGTTTGGTTTGGTTTGGTTTGGTTTGGTTTGGTTTGGTTTGGTTTGGTTTGGTTTGGTTTGGTTTGGTTTGGTTTGGTTTGGTTTGGTTTGGTTTGGTTTGGTTTGGTTTGGTTTGGTTTGGTTTGGTTTGGTTTGGTTTGGTTTGATTTGGTTTGGTTTGGTTTGGTTTGGTTTATTTTATTTATTGTTTTGTTTTGATTTGTTTGCTTTCTTTTGTTTTGTTTATTTTAATTTGTTGTTGTTGCTGTTGTTATTGTTGTTGTAGCTGGAGCACTATGGATTGGTTTAGTTCTTATGGTCGAGTATGTCGGAATCAAGTATCGTTCAGCTATGGGCAATGGCATATGGTTTTCGTACGCATTTGGGTTCATGATAATTGCTGGGATTGGCTACCTTGTACGAGAATGGAGGACTTTGACTTTGATTGTATCGCTGAGTGGAGTTCCTGTTTTTGCTACATACTGGTAACATAGAATATTATTTTCTTTTGAATAATTTACGGGACAGTACCTTCATGGACCATGTCCAGATGTTGAGAGACCCCCCTTTTTTTAATTTGGCTCCCTGTGTCGAACCGTCGATCTCAACTAAGCCCATATCCACACTAATAGTACTTTTTGGACCTGGATTACATGTATGGTACAAAAACCCTCCAAACTTGATAGCAAAGAAATGCAAAACCTCCAAAACAAAAGGATTCCAACCAGTCAAGCTTGACTTGTCTTTGTTTCCGACGTCCCGTGCGTCATTTTGCCATGCAGTATAGCGACCTTTTTACCATGTGACCGACTGATGCAAAAGGCCGATCTCCATGGAAACGCACCTTCTTTGTTAGTGTTAGGCCAGTCCATCCACACAAAAACGACGTTTTTCTTTTGTCTAAGAAATCGTCGTTTCGATGCGGCAGAAAAAATGTGGCAGCAAAAACTTTATTCCAATTAGTGTTGCCATAGTTTTATTATCTATAGAACTCTCACTTGTTTGTACCTCTGCTTTAAACAGTCTGTTCCCAGAATCTCTTCGGTGGCTGATCGTGAATAAACGAACCAAACAGGCATTGCAAACATTAAAAACTATTGCAAGGATAAACAAGAAAGTTCTTGAAGACGATATCCAACTGCCGACCTTTGAGGAGGAGAAGAAAATAGCATCGGGTGACTTCAGACAGTTGTTCAGTTCTGGATATGCAATTACTACGTTGGTAGTATGGTATACTTGGTATGTAATACTGAAAAACAACAAGTTACGTAATTTAAAACTGATGATCACTCGTTTTTCTTCAATTTTTGTCGCAATGGTGTTGTAACAAGATGCCAAACTATTAACGTTACTGCAATTCGTTTTCACGTAATGGTTTTGCGTGACGCAGGCACTGAACGGATGACCTTGCAACTTGTTTGCCAATTAACGCCATTGCGACGGATAAGTTGCAGAAAAAATTGCACCGTGTAACAGCGCGTATCGTTTCATAAACCAGCAAGAGTGTTTCATCATAGCATAATGTCCTGACCGGGTTTTTCTTGGTGTTACAGGATTCCAATTTGGAATTTGTTGTTGGCTAGGGTGCCCTGAAACACCAAGAAAGAGCTGAAAATCCCAAGACCGAATGATTATTGGTCGACTTAATTGACGTCCAAAACAAGATTCTGAGAGGGAAAAACCAGTAACTGAAGAATGCTCCATGCTTCCTGGAAAATGACTTATTACACTATTTGCAATAAAATTCACATTGTATTTTGCACAGGTTTGCGAACTCACTGGTGTACAATGGATTGCATCTTATCGCGCCAAATGTGGGAGGAAGCAACTACTTCAACTGGTTTATTGCAGGGGTAGCGGAAGTTGCCAGTGTGTGTTGTTGTATCTACTGTCATAACAGGTATCCATGCCATTCTAGCAGTTTATTTTTTAATTATTCTATAAAGAACTGAATCAGTCTTTACTGTAATCCATTCCAGAACATTCAGTCATTTATTTCATTAAAAGTCAATGCAAAATAGTTTTGTCCAGGGTACTGATTACTTACGAAATCTATTTCAGATTTGGTCGTAAAAAGTGCGTGGTAATTTGTGAAATCATGGCCGCTCTATCCTCGTTGGGATCTGTGGTTCTGACACTTTATGACGATGGGAGTAAAGGTATATGGCCCCATATTACTTAAAATTCTTGAGTTTTGTATTTAAATTCGTAAAATTTCTCGGATAAATTGAATGTTTACTGGACCGTCGTGTCCAAATGTATTTTCGGGAGCTCGTCGGAAACATGAAAAATGTATGCATGTGACGTGACGTCAGTTCATTGAAGAGACAGAAGAAAGTCCAGAAGCATATCCGACATACACAATATTTATTCACAATTTGCTTGAATCAGTATAGCGTAATGCATTTCTACTTCAACAGCCTTTAAATTTTTTAAATGACTTTTGTATAAAGGAGTTTAATAACGATCATGGCTGTTCTTCCGCGGTTGTTTTTCAGGCTTTCTGGTTGGGAAGATCTTGATGTCGATGGTGTTAGCCAAGTTTTTCATTACGATATCTTTCAATGGTATTATTTTGATGACTGCAGAACTCTATCCTACTGTCGTAAGGTAACTTAACTTTAATTCTTTTTCTTACCGCAATCGCCCGCTACTTTTTTTCTAGACGGGCCTAGGGAATGGGACCAAAAGAGGAAAAGCAGTGGAATGCCAAAAGTTTAAGATCTTCATATGGGTTCGTCCATTACTACAATCCATATTTTGCTTAATTATTTGATTTTTTTTCTTTTCTTCGTATACAATGTAATTAATTTACTCTCACAAAATAACTGTATCTACCTAATTGTATCTGTCATTGAATCATATTTTAGAAAAGGGCGCGCACGTAATTATAAGGTTTTTATATTGTTATGTTAATTGCCCTTCTCCTAATCTATTATCTATATGTAACTCTAAACATATATATCTGGAGAAAATTCGGGGAAAAAATATATATATAGGTTCGCGGTGCCTTCTCAGGGAAACGCTCGAGTATTTATACAATAACAGCAACAATAATCATCTATGTGGAGACCTTAATTATAATTAAGGACGGTGCCTACTATTGTCAGCGCGCACTGCGTTCTGCGCATGGCCCTTCGTAGTAAAAACATCGTAAACTTTTGACAAGCGAAACTAACTATAAACAACGTGCAACTTGACAACCGTGTCAAAACTCTTCAGTTCAGTTGGTAGATTTAATTCCAACTCTTTACTTCATACCTGTGGCGCTTGAATGTTTCGAATACAACAGAGTAAAGAGACTTTGAAAAATTCTTGTGTAAAATGTTTTAATAGGAGATTCAACTAAAAAGTTCCTGAAGCAAACTGGTGTTTGTTAATATTCAGTGTTGTCTTAAAATTATAAACAACTGGCTAAAATTATAAACAGATCTTTCTTAACTTCGGGTGGGTAAGTAATATTTTGGTTTCATACGAAGAATTAAAACCCACTGCGTCCGGTATGGTATGTCAGTTTTTGTCTCCGTTGAGAAGGACAAAATCGGACAAAATCGTCCTTCGCCCACTAGGGTTTGGAACCTTTTTGTCTTTTTGCGAGTGCTTAATGAGCGTTAATGACGTCTATCGAAAGGCCACCGATCAGCCATGTACCGAACATGAAACTCGTGAAGCGTGAATGGCTCTATTGTTTTCGCCAATGACAACCGAACAATAGGTATATCATTGATAGGAACAAAGTAGTTTTGCAATATTTGGATAAATATAACTCACTTTCTTGTAGAAAAAACTTTTGACTGTCCCTGTAGTAGAATTAAATTCAGTTTTGATGAACAAAACGCACTTAAAAACCATTGTTTTGATCACAAGGACTAGATTTGCCTTTTGGCCGCCATCTTGGAAATGTCGACCCATAATGCTTTGTAAAATCTGTCTGTACTCTGTGTGAAGGGCTAGGGATTTCATCGTATTTAATGAGTTTATCGGTAAATAACTTCTTAAAACGCCTAGATACCCCTCTTTTTTTCCTTTTGTAAATTATAAACCAAAGAAAAATATAGAATTGTATAAGTGTTTTATAAATTTATAATTGAAGCATGATATTTTAAAAATATTACATATTATATTTAGCAATCATAGACTAGAGCAGCCTAGAACCAAGTAAATATTTTTTAAAAAGAATGTTTTTCTTTGTTTTCGCGGTTTTTATGGTATTGGCCTACCAGAGAATTATGCTTAGAGTGTTTTAGATAAAAAAAGTTTGAAACTTATTTGAAGTATAGAGGATTTATATATGTTTTTCTTTGGGTTGTCAAAAATGCATTTTTCGCAACATTTGATGACGTATAACTCATTAAAATGCTTGGTGACCCCCAGATTTTTTCTTGGATTCTAACAGCCTACAATGGGTTCTTTCATAACTATATAGATTTTAGAGGAAATAATTTCTTTCACATTAGTAGGCACCGTCCTTAAGCAAGGTGGAAAACTTATTGGCTTCTGTGGCAAAATATACTGAATAGAATGATTTTCACATCAAAAAATGCCCAAAATCTTTATGGAGAAGGGGCTACATTTTACCTTTCTTCCCTTTTGGAAAATTTTAGAAATGCTGCGCAAGGATCATCAGGCGTTTTTACATTTATTGGTGGAATTGCTTCTGCCTACGTTAGCTACGTGGTAAGTCACAATATTTTTTATTGTCCATAAAAATGGATGTGAGGTTTTAAAGTATAGTGCACAATGATCTTATTATGTAATACACTGAATAGTTTATATTTATACACCTATTTCATTCAACGTTGTCAGACAATACGTCTCGAACCTACGCGACCCACCTGAAAGGAATCATGGGTAGAATTTGATATTGTCATAAAATCACTCAAATGTTACCCTGGGTGCCAGAGGGAGTTTTTTTCCTGATAATTATTTCTTTCAAGAGATAATTCTCGAAAAAGGTTTTTAAAAAATCCCTCTGGCACCCAGGGTACACAAGTGTACACATAACAACTCAAACCTAGTTTGCCTCATCTTATAGACGACTTGTTACCTGAAAATAAGCGTGGCGACACTTCTATTGCTATCAAAGACGATGTTTTCTTCTTCCTTTTGAAATACCTATTTTCTGTGCATTTTACAGGATATGCTTAGACTCATTTAATGTCATGATGATTTTAGAGGCCTTTCTGGCCTCGTTCTCGTGAGCAATGAGCTCGCCATTTTTGAAAGTCGTCTATACATCAAAGAACTTCATTTGTTGAAATCAAGACCAAAGCTGAAAAGCGAGTGAAGTTTTGCAAATACCCATACTCCTTTTATGTCTAGTCGGGCAGCTTAATAGGCCTCTCGTCCGACAGGCAACCTCTTTTCAAATAGGTGTATTCTCTTAAAAATACTGGGACATTGTTTTAAAGAAGACAAATAGAGTAGTGAATTCCCAATTAACAAAATAGAATCCGATAAAATCATTTTATAGTAAAAGGACTCTTTTTACTCGAAAAATCCCTTACCCGCCGACAGGTAAGATGAAAATACTTCGAAGAGCACCTCGCAAACTTAATATTCAGTTTATAATGATATCTTGGACTTAGTGTTGACATATGTCGGTTATATTCAAAAACCATTCTCATAACGAACAATGAGTATATCTTAAGATGCACAAAAAAAATCTAGCATTGAAGTTTGTTTGTCTGTGTGAAAGTCTGTGGAACTTGTTTTCTGTGAGAATACTATCAATCATTTAAAAGAACTTGAGCTCTAAAGGATTTTTGTAGCAGCTCTTTTTTTCTACCTCCTGGGTTCAATTCCTGGCTCGGTTTTCCTCCACTCTTTTAGTTCTCTTACTTTTACTGTTTCTTCTTTATTTGCATCTTTATATTTTTCTTCGTCCACAGTTCCGTGTCCATCCTCTCCTTCCCTATGGAATTATGGGAGTAAACGCCTTTATATCCGCACTGCTGTGTCTGACTTTGAGGGAAACGAATAATCAACCAATACTAGAGGTTTTCCCACAACAACAACAGAAAGACAAGAAACTAGCCCTCAACAGTTTGAATCAGAACCAATCTGATCCCGATGTATAAAATAAATATGATAATAATAATATTAACAACAGTTTCATTTAATTAGGGTCGCACATACCAGTTTCCACTAATAACGAACTGGTGGCCCTCAAAATGAGATTCTCTGATGTTGATTTTATTCGTTAATTGTTCGGTATCTAACAATCTACCAGAGAAGTATAAACAAAACAATTTCTACACATTTTGTTGAGTCTTAATCATTCCCACAACGAGTTTGCACTTTACTCTCACTAAATCGACTTGGTCTGGTAACGTACTTTTTTGTTCTCACCACATTTTGACGTACGACTATCTTGTGCCGATGTTGTTGTTGTTGTAGTTGTTGTTGTTGTTGTTGTTGTTGTTCCATCTCTCCCCCGACAACCCGGCGCATTACGGTGACTTGTCCTTCATCTTGCATTACACCATCACAAGCAATTATAAGTTAGCAAGTTTAACTCGTGTCGTTGGAAGATGACAGATTTCTGAACCAATTATAGCACGCCAAGTAGCATGTTTCTATTGCACTGTGAACATGCGCAGTCGAAACAAATTTGCAGTAGAAAAAACTGAAACTGGAATTCGTCGTTGTATTACACTTGTTGCACGCCTGGCAAATTTGATAAAAGACGCTGATATAGCACTCATGCTGCTGATGTGATATTGATGCCGAGTTACCTGTTGCTAATAAAAAGTGAAATGCTGCGAGGCTATAAACAACCTGATGCAACGAAAAAGCCTGCTGCCAACAACACAAGCAAAGCTGAAACACTCATCAAAAGAATCAGTCTTCCCCGACAAATGTCACGAAATCGTTCGTTAGTTTGATGAATTTATTTTCCAGATGTTGTAAAGAGGAGGACTCAACTGGACTGGACTGGAGCCGCAAAACATGGACTCGGTCCACGTTCTTCGGTAAACACGGGCTTGATCGATCCGTGTCTTGTTACAAAACAACCTAATTCCCGGCGGGGTCCTAGGTCCTAGGTTTTAGTTTAGGACGGGGTATACGTAACAATCACTAAAGAAACTATTTTAATTTAATACTTCACCTTTGACTTTCACTTTTACCATGTTTACAATACGCAGTGATATCAAATCCAGGGATACAAAATGTCAGTTGTGATTGAAAACTATTGGAAGACATTTAACACTGTTGATAAACGATCGCAGTAGGTATTTATCTATCGGACTAAAACCCCTGCAAGAGAAGGTCGAGAATTCTTCACTTTGAGCAACTGAAAACTTGGCCGGTAATAACTGGACAACAGAAAGACGATATGGCAGCTAATACTGAAGGTACTGACAATGTCTTCTTCAATACTAGATCTTTTGGAAACTAAATACCCTCGACTGCGCGCAGAATGGTTGTTGCATCAATATATAGGACGAGAACGAGTACGAAGACGAAATTGGACTAACTAACATATTGCACATAAGTGCACGCTTCGGCAGGGCAAAGCTGGAAGTTAGCTAAAGTTGTTCAGCAGTGTCTTGTACCTGTAGAAGCACGTCCTGTCCACCATGTTTTTTCTCAAGTCTATAATACGAAATACATTATATTTAATTCGGGAATGGAAGCGGAATTATTTATCATGGTTGATTCCTGATTCCCTCGAATTTTATTTCTGATTCATGATTCATTTAAAGCTGCAGAATAAAGTTTTAAAATTATAAGCCTCACAACAAAATGTCGTGTCAGATTACGGACCAACGAGAAACGGCCAGTCATGCGAGGATGGTTTCATATTTTCAAGCCTCGACCTTGTGATCAAATTTCGCGAGCTTTGTTCTTGACCATAGGAAGCCACAAGAAGCCCAATAAAGAAATGACTATTAAAAAGGCGACAAACATTATCAGAAAAATTTCGTAATTCCCGATTCTCGTTCTCCGTATTCTCGTATTTAACTCTCTCTTAATATTTATTTTATTTTATTTTATTTGTTATATTTCTATTCTATTCTATTCTATTCTATTCTATTCTATTCTATTCTATTCTATTCTATTCTATTCTATTCTATTCTATTCTATTTTATTCTATTCTATTCTATTCTATTCTATTCTATTCTATTCTATTCTATTCTATTCTATTCTATTCTATTCTGAAACACTTTGTATTAATATTTTATTAATATACATTTTTCTGCAATCTTTCTTATGTATCTTGCCATGTTGCTAAATGTTTTGACATATTAGTTTCCTTATAATTAATTGTACATGTGTTATCGGCGAATAAACGTGACTTTCAAGTGTCCTAATTTTCAGATACCCACATCCCTGATGGAACTGCTGACTCAAAAGACAACACAACTGAAAACCTCTTCAAAATGATTGGAGGCTTTGGTCATTACCAAGTCCTGCTGTTGATATGTTCCATCTATGCCATGTTGTGCTGGGCTGCCCTCCAAGGCGCCAACGTAGTTTTCCTCGTAGCAGAACCAAGATGGGAATGTGTCAATAACAGTACAGTCTGTAATATTACAGGGTCGGTAGGTCCTGGTGAACAGAACTACCACTACAGATGTGGAATTCCTCGACAGGACTGGAAGTTTGTGGATGAGTATACTTCACTTATTACACAGGTTTGGTTGACCATAAATTTGAAGAGACAAAATTTTGTTAATAAAAAATCCCATTCCAATGTAACACCTATTAATGTTGCCACACAATTTGTTTTAAGGTGCTTTAAGCACAAGGTGGCAAAGGGATTATTAGTCATCCGTTCGCGATTCAAGCTAAATTCCCCATTTGCTCAAGTGCCGGTAACCTGTTTTCATATCAATGATGCATGTATAATAACTTAGCCTTGATCTAATTCTAAATCTCCTTTCAGTTTGATTTAGTTTGTGAGAAGTCTTCCTATCCCCAGCACTTTTTAACCATCGCCTCACTAGGAGGCTTAGTGGGTTCATTTTTTTGTGGTATTCTTTCCGATAAATTTGGAAGAAAGAAAATCCTATTTGGATGTGGATTGATGGTATGCAGTCTATCCCTGTTGATCAGTTTTTCTCAAAGCTACCTGATGGCTACCATTTCACTGTTTTTCAAAGAAATTGGAATATGTAAGTGACCTGATTTAACTACCTTCATTATTTCTAGCTGCAATCTTGCTCTAAAATACTGAATCACTTCTCCTCACATCCCCTCCCCTCCAATGTTAGCCGTCCATATCAGCGACTTTTCACAGCGCGCTGCACAATTCTGCCATAGCTAGCAGCATTGTAAGGGGGAGAGGGGATAGCTAAACGTTCTTGCCTCCCACTGATTCAGTTATTTTTGAGCGGGATTGTAGCGTCTCTCGTGGATGGGGTCGTTTCGGTTTTGCTCATTAACCTATACAAATCGTGGAATAATTACCATTACTGCACGGTGATTGGGGATCAGCCTCTAGAATTTTGTATACCACACGAAATGTGAATATTGAAAGACAATAACATCTCATGACTCTAGCTATCATTAGAATGAACAGCAATTCATTCTGTGATCGTTAAGTCAAGTAAAAAGAAACGGGCTAGAGAAAATGGCAGCAAACCTGAAGATCTAGCGTTAAAAATTCATGAAATGTTGTCTTTTTGTAGGTTGTTATTTCATTTTATTTTATTTGGTTTTGTCTTGTTTTGTGTTTTGTTTTGTTTTGTTTTGTTTTGTTTTGTTTTGTTTTGTTTTGTTTTGTTTTGTTTTTGTTTTTGTTTTGTTTTGTTTTGTTTTGTTTTGTTTTGTTTTGTTAATTTCATTTATTGTTTTATTTTGATTTGTTTGCTTTCTTTCGTTTTAATTATTTTGTTATTGTTACTGTTTTTGTTGTTGTAGCTGGAGTACTATGGATTGGCTTAGTTCTTATGGTCGAGTATGTCGGGATCAAGTATCGTTCAGCTATGGGCAATGGCTTGTGGTTTTCGTACGCATTTGGGTACATGATAATTGCTGGGATTGGCTACCTTGTGCGAGAATGGAGGACTTTGACTGTGATTGTATCGCTGAGTGGGACTCCTGTTTTTGCTGCATACTGGTAACATAATTTTTTCTCTTGAATAATTTACGGGGCAGTACCTTCATGGACCATGTCCAGATGTTGAGAGACCCTCCCTTTTTATTTTGGCTCCCTAGCCTGTGTCGAAGAATCGGCGAAGGTGCTGGGTTAAGTATCTAGTATGGTATGATATGACTAGGTATGACTAGGTATGTCATCGCTTCAGGCCTCGTTTCATCATGCATTCGAGTCAAATCACGGATCGATGCAAAATTTCTTCTAGCCCCTGCTAGATGGCAAAGGAATGTGACGACCTCCAAAATAAAGGAATTTCAATTAGTCAAGTTTGACTTGTCTTTGTTTTAGAAGTCCCAGTACGTATTTTGCCATCCAGTATGACAGAAAGACGCGCGCGACTTCCGTTTCACGGAAAGTTTTCCCCATCTCCTATGATAGGAAATATGTAGGAATTTGCATTTTCCTATGACAGAAAAGTGAACAAAATGTAAGAAAATACATTTTCTTACATATTTCTTAGATATTTCGTATCATAGGAAAATGCAATTCCTAGATATTTTCTGTCATAGGACATGAGCAAAAAATTTGCAGTGTTTGTTGGTCCAACAATATAGGACGATGTAGGGTGATGTTGGATACGATTGTTCAACATTGTTGTGTGTGTTTGTCGTCCACTTGTAGAGGACGCTCAAAATGGACTCTTTCTTTAAATCAAAATACGGAAAATCCATAGCAGCAAAAGTAGTTTTGACATTTTAAACTGATCAATTGGAATTGGAATTGGAAACTTTATTTAGCCACGGTAAAAACATCAGTACATACAAATATATAACTATTATAATAATATAAAAAGTTTAAAAGTTGTATTAAACTGTTTTACATGTTTGCCGTGCGGGAGTACTTTGTAGATAGAATCGGTTTAATGCTTTGTTTGAAATTAGAGACAGAGTGACTCGCTCTCGTTTGGTGTGGAAGGCTATTCCACAGAGCTGGCCCGCTGTAGCTAATGCTACGCTTTAGATAGTCTGTGCGGGGTTTCGGGAGAGCAAGTTTGTTTTCTGTCTCTAATTTCATAGCAAGATTCTATGGGTTTAAAAAGATCTTGTATGTATTTGGGCGCTAGTTTGTGAGTTGCTTTGAACATGAGTACAGCCTTAAGTTTTTTACGATCAAGTACAGTGATAGAACATGATCGGGTAGTCGGCGAAAGAGTTGAGCTTGGATCCAGCCAAAAACACAAGAGCAGACAAAATGGGGCTTCTTTCGATAACCTCATGAACTTTGATTAGCATGAGATTTTGTTTTAGCGAAAGTAATTTCGTATTGATGCAAAATGTCAAAACACAGTCAAATCTCCAAGTTTCAATACAAAGACAAGAAGTACACCGTGCGCACGTCCACCAACAATGTTGGATGCATGAAGATGTTCAAAGAAATCCAACGTGTTGTGATACGGTAAGATGTTCAAACGAGCGCGACGTTGTTGAACCAACAATGTTAAATGGTGTTAATTAATATCGAAATGATCTCAAGCATTATCGAGCGATCTTCAAAGCCATGGAATTGAGAATGCCGTAAAGTTTTGAAGTGGTAGTCTTATTAATAAATGTAGTATGTGTGATGTAAAAACAAGAGGGTCAAATTTTAAATGCAGGTAAAACGAATGCTAATGGAAAAATTGCATAAAGTGAGAACCGTCGATCTCAACTAAGCCTATATCCACGCTAATAATCCTTTTTGGACCTGGATTACATGCATGGTACAAAAACCCTCCAAACTGGATAGCAAAGAAATGCAAAACCTACAAAACAAAAGGATCCCGACCAGTCAAGCTTGACTTGTCATTTTTTCCGACGTCCCGTGCGTCATTTTGCCATCCAGTATAGCGACCTTTTTACCATGTGACCGATTGATGCAAAAGGCCTATCTCCATTGAAACGCACCTTCTTTGTTAATGTTAGAGCTGTCCGTCCACACAAAAACGACGTTTTCTTTTTGTCTAAGAAATCGTCATTTCAGTGTGGCAGCAAAAATGGCGAAAAAATCTTGCGTTTTCAAATTTATACCAATTAGTGTTGCCGTAGTTTTATTGTCTAGAACTCTCACTTGTTTGTACCTCTGTTTTAAACAGTCTGTTCCCAGAATCTCTTCGGTGGCTGATCGTGAATAAACGGACCAAACAGGCATTGCAAACACTGAAAACTATTGCAAGGATAAACAAAAACGTTCTTGAAGACGCCGATATCCAACTGCCGACCTTTGAGGAGGAGAAGAAAATAGCATCGGGTGACTTCAGACTGCTGTTCAGTTCTGGATATGCAGTTACTACGTTGGTAGTATGGTATACTTGGTATGTAATACTGAAAAACAACAAATTATGTAATCTATAACTGATGATCACTCATTTTATTCTGCAAATTGTGCATGCCGCAATGGTGCTGTAAAATAAGATACCAAACTATTTCACGCGTAATACACTTGCAACGCCGAAGAACGTTACTGCTATTCGTTTTCACGTAATGGTTTTGCGCGACGCAGGCACTGAATGGATGACCTTGCAACTTGTTTGCCAACGCCATTGCGACGGATAAGTTGCAGAAAAAATTGCACCGTGTAACAGCGCGTATCGTTTCATAAACGTTAACCAGCAAGAGTATTTCTTCATATGAGCACAATGTCCTGACCGGGTCTTTCTTGGTGTTACAGGATTCCAAGTTATTTGGAATTTGCCGCCCAAACATATTGTATTGTCCGTTCGTGCGGGCTGTGTTTCTATATTGGGTTTCCTGTGTACCGAAAAGCTAGGTTTCTAAGCTAATTTCAAAATGGCGGACAATGTGATGTGTTTCATCGCTACAATACTCTGCAAGTTTTGTTGGAATTTTGACGGTTTGAGGCTCCAAATTGCAGGAAAATCAACAGAAACAAATCTACGTGACTTCCAAATAAGGTTATGCCTGCCCAAATATGGAATAGATTTCATGGCCGTGCGAACGACACATTTTTATAGAGAAATGCTTGATATATTTAGGGTAACACCAAGAAAGAGCCGAAAATCCACTTATAAAGACCTAATGATGATTGGCCGACCTCATTGACGTTCAAAACAAGTTTATGGGAGTGAGAAACCAGTAACTAAAGATTGCTCCATGCTTTCTGGAAAATGACTAATTTCATTCCGAACCTTTTGCAGTAAAGTTCACATTGTATTTTGCATACATGTTTGCATAGGTTTGTGAACTCACTGGTGTACAGTGGATTGCATCTTATCGCGCCAAATGTGGGAGGAAGTTCCTACTTCAATTGGTTTATTGCAGGAGTAGCAGAAGTTGCCAGTGTGTGTTGTTGTATCTATTGTCATAACAGGTACGATCCATTCAAGCAGTTCATTTTATATTTATTCCATAAGAATAAATAAATGAGAATACATCAGTCTTTATCTTAATGTTCCAAATGATAAGTTATGTGTAGTTATATGTCTGTGTTATAGGTACCTAGTATGAACTTGATTCAAACATTTTGGACGATATTGACATTAAGAATTCTTTCCAGAAAATGATTAGACCAAATACTTGCTAGATGGCGGGTTAACACTAACCAAACCAGCGGTTTTCTTTAGACTTAAGTGTGCGCTAACCCGCTTTCTAGCAGGCGGACCCCTGGCCATGCCAGTAAAGAATAATATTTCAGTGGTTTCAAAGACCCGTTTTACTTTGCGATTTTGATTAACAAAAACGGGAAATTCCATCTGTTGTGAATTTTTTACTTGTTTACGAAATTTTGTAACGCCATAACGCAATCACTTAGGCTTAACATCTTATGAAAATACATCCCAATTGTGAACATTAATAAAACGTGAGAAAGTCACATAGTTATTGATAGGCTTCACTTCGTTTGCTCAGTCATTTATTTAATAAAATGTCAATACTGGAAAACAGTTTTGTCTTGCAGGGTACTCATTACTTATAAAAAAATTATCTATTTCAGATTTGGTCGTAAAAAGTCCGTGATAATTTGTGAAATCATGGCTGCTCTATCCTCGTTAGGATCCGTGGTTCTGACACTTTATGACGATGGGAGTACAGGTATATGGCCCCATACTACTTAAAATGTGAGAAATTTTGTCCAAAATCAATTCTTGAGTTTTGTAATTAAATTCGCAAAATTTCTTGATAAATCGAATGTTTACTGAGACCGTCGTGTCCAAATGTATTTTCGGAAACTCAGTCGTCGGGAACATGATTGTTTATATGTATGCATGTGACGTCAGTTCACAGCGAAGAGACAGAGCAAGAAACGTCCTGATATCCAATATACAATATGATTATTAATTCCCTTGAATCAGCAAGACTGACTCTCACTAGAGCCGTTTTCGTATGAGTGGGAACACTGTACGGTTACGATACGATACTGTTACAGCAGGAATTTCGAATGTTTTTATAGACATTACGGCACTTAGACGATCACGGGACGGCGCGGTAAGTTGCCCACTCATACGAAAACGACTCTATTAGAGTCGTTTTCTTATGAGTGGGAAACTTACCGTACCGTATCGTAACTGTACCAGTATCATAGTTTCTATAAAATGATTAAAAACATTCGTAACTGTACCAGTATCATAGTTTCCATACAAATGATTAAAAACATTCGAAATTCCTGCAGTAACTGTATCGTATCGTAACCGTACAGTGTTCCCACTCATACGAAAACCACTCTAATTGTCCTGGCCAAACTCGGTATAAACGGTTTTTTTATTATTACTTTATTCATTTTTTTACTTTGACATGAAATATCTGTCGGTTATTCTGCGGTTATTTTTCAGGCTTTCTGGTTGGGAAGATCTTGATGTCGATGGTATTAGCCAAGTTTTTCATTACAATATCTTATAATGGTATTATTTTGTTGACTGCAGAACTTTATCCTACTGTCGTAAGGTAACTTTAATTCTTTTTCTTTACCACAATCGGCACAAGCTTTTTCTCTAGGCGGGCCTAGGGAATGGGGGCCAAAAGAGGAAAAGCAGTGGGATACCAAATGGTTACGGTCTTCATATAGGTTCGCTTTGCTTTCTCAGGAAAAGCTCGCATTTCACTGATGAGCATTTACACAACAACAACAAGAATCATCTGTATATATGGAGACCTTATATAAACTCTTAATTGAGCCATTTAAAAAATATTTGCTTCCATTGGAAAATAAAATGGAATGATTTTCATTTAAAAAAAATGCCCAACAGCTTTATGGAAAAAGGGTTACAATTTAATTTTTCTCTTTGGAAAATCTTAGAAATGCTGCCCAAGGATCATCAGGCGTATTTACATATATTGGATTAATTGGCTCTGCATACGTTAGCTATGTGGTAAGAAAGTCACAATATATTTCATTATTCATAAAAAAATGAATGTGAGGTTTTAAAGTATTGTCTGTTTGCAATAGACGTCATATCCGCTCTCGTAAACATTTTTTCTCAGCTGAATGACAAATTTTTAATAGAATACTGTATGGTTGAGAGCACATAAGGGCAATGTTTGCCCGTCATTTGAAGCTACACAATGAGATTCAAGGACTTTTATCAACGGATTGAAAACAAGCAATAGCGCACACTGATCGTATTATGTAATGCACTGAATAGTATATATTTATGTTAGGAAGGACACCTCTTAGCAGAGTTGGTCAAGGGACCATAATACTAAGAGAGCGAAACTCAGTATTGATGTTTGTGCGATGTTCGTGGCGGCTAAGGCTATTTTTCCATCGCGCGCGCAAGGCTTTCAAACAATAGAATTTGATTTTTGACGTGCGCGCGGACGGGACAGTTTGCTTTCGGCTTTTGAATTCTATTGAAAAGAATAAATTTGACGTCAAGTGCATGCGGAAAACAAGCATTGTGGGATTTATTAGAAAGGTGTATAGTAAAAGGACTTTGAATTTTGGGAAATGTTGAACAAGAATGTTATTATGGGGATTTCCTAAAACCTCCTTTTACTCGTAGAATCCCGTACCAGCAGACAGGTGGAGAAAGTATAAGATGAAAAATACTTCGAAGAGCATCTTGCAAATTTGATATTCAGTTTATAAGGATATCTTGGACTTAGTGTTGACATATTTCGGTTTTATTCAAGAACCATTCTCATAGCAATGTGTATATCGTAAGATACACAAACAGACTGAAGATCTGGAATTGAAGTTTGCTTGTCTGTGAAAGTCTGTGGAACTTGTTTGCTGTGGGAATACTATCAATCATTTATGAGACCTCCAGCTCAAAAGGATTTTTGTAGCTCTAGCTTGCCTGGGTTCAATTCCTGGCTCGGTTTTCCTCCACTCTTTTAGTTCTCTTACTTTTACTGTTTCTTCTTTATTTGCATCTTTATATTTTTCTTCGTCCACAGTTCCGTGTTCATCCTCTCCTTCCCTATGGAATTATGGGAGTAAACGCCTTTATATCCGCACTGCTGTGTCTGACTTTGAGGGAAACGAATAATCAACCAATACCAGAGGTTTTTCCACAACAACGACAGAAAGACAAGAAACTAGCCCTCAACAGTTTGAATCAGAACCAATCTGACCCCGATGTATAAAATATTATACTGTGCGCAATATGGGAACACTTTTTAGTTTATTTCTAATAGTACGCCTGACTTACGTACTAAGTGATTCTAAAGAGAAAGTAAGTAGTAGTAGTAGTAGTAGTAGTAGTAGTAGTAGTAGTAGTAAATCTTTATTAAAGTGTCTAATCGTTCTAGCGCTAGGTTGCACTAATTGGGGACACAACAAAATATAATCGATAACAAAATCTACATAATTAAATAATATGATACATAACTAAATAATATGATAAAATTATCCTATATATATAACCCATTTCCTAAAAATATATAATATATATATAAACAATACATACATATGAATAGATACATAAACTCTAAAAATATAATAATTAAGAATACTCTAACTTAAGCATAAATGGCATTCTCTCCCACATCCTTCAAGAAGGGACGTTATGTCCCTTTTACGTATCATTGATTTAAATGCTCCTAGTGATTCTATATCGTAAGTAAATTGAAAAAGCCCTCGACTGGATAACATGAAACTTTAAATGACGTAAATAATGACTTACACACCAACGTACTGCCGTACATGGCGTACTTGGCGTACTAAGGGGAGACAATAACACAGACATGCACACCAACGTACTGTCGTACATGGCGTACTTGGCGTACTAAGGGAAAACGAGAGCACAGACACACCAACGTACTACCGTACATGGCGTACTTGGCGTACTAAGGGAAAACGAGAGCACAGACACACCAACGTACTGCCGTACATGGCGTACTTGGCGTACTAAGGGGAGACAATAACACAGACATGCACACCAACGTACTGTCGTACATGGCGTACTTGGCGTACTAAGGGAAAACGAGAGCACAGACACACCAACGTACTGTCGTACATGGCGTACTTAGTACGCCAAGTACGAATTGTACGGTAGTACGTTGGTGTGTCGGTGTTCTCGTCTCCCCTTAGTACGCCAAGTACGCCATGTGCAGTAGTACGTTGGTGTGTCGGTGTTCACATCTCCCCTTAGTACGCCATGTACGGCAGTACGTTGGTGTGTCTGTGTTCGCGTCTCCCCTCAGTACGCCGTGTACGGCAGTACGTTGGTGTGTCGGTGTTCTCGTCTCCCCCCCCCCCCCCCTCTTAGTACGCCATGTACACCATGTACCCCGCAGTACGTTGGTGTGTCGGTGTTCTCGTCTCCCCTTAGTACGCCATGTACGGCAGTACGTTGGTGTATAAGTCGTCTTGTCTCCCCTTTTGCGTTTATTTGAAAGATTCAATCAAGTACAATAGGCATAAGCACGCCAGGTGTGGTCATACCCAACAAAAGTACCTCTAGCACAAGTATCAGACGCACTTAGGATAGAAAAGAGAGAGAAAAGTGCTAGTACAACTATCAGACGTACTAAGGGAAAACAAAGAAAAAAGATAACCATAATGCGCATGATGTGCAATAATATTAACAACAGTCTCATTTAATTAGGGTGGCACATACCAGTTTACACTAATAACGAACTGGGAATGAGAATGTCTGATGTTGATTTTATTCGTTAATTGTTTGGTATCTAACAATCTACCAGAGAAGTACAAACAAAACAATTTTTACATATTTTGTTGAGTCTTAATCATTCCCACACCGAGTTTGCACTTTACTCTCACTAAATCGACTTGGTCTAGTAACGTACTTTTTTGTTCTCACCACATTTTGACGTATGACTATCTTGTGACGATGTTGTTGTTGTTGTTGTTGTTGTTGCTGTTGTTGTTGTTATACCCCCTCTTGCCCCCGACAACCCGGTGCATTACGGTGACTTGTCCTTTTGCTTAATAATAACTTTATTAAATCCCATGGCAGAAATGAAACTGAATTGCGGTAAAACACAAGATAAAATACAACAATATTAAAATATATGTACAACGGTAAGATAATATTAATAGATTTGTTTAGAAAGCATCATCTAAATACTTCAAAGTCACAAACTGGCTCAGTCTCTGTGTCTTAAGCCTGGTTTTCACTAGCGACGCAAGCACAAGCGCAAGCATAAGATTGTCTGTTTTCACTAGTAAAACGCGAACGCAAGCACAAGCGCAAGCATAAGCGCAAGCACAAGATATCAAAAAGTTTTGATCCTTGTGCTTGCGCTTATGTTAGCCTGAGTATCAGGCCCTCTGGGGTGGGGAGGGAAGGGGAGGGGGAGGGAAAGGAAAGGAAAAGAGGGCCTGACACAATCGTATATCGTGAGCCGTTCCGCCCTCTTGGAATTCGTGACGCGTGACAATAAATATCAGCCAATTAAAATCGTTTCCGGTTCACGTTGTTTTGACATGTAGGTTCAAAGGTTCTTTATTTCCACACTCTACATTCAATACAATAATATAATATTTTACCAAAAAAAAAAAAAAAAAAAAGTTGTGGAGGTCGCAAGAGAACAACCCTGGGGGTTAAACTAGATCTTGCAACCTATACAATTGTAAGTAGCCGCGTAGTCTCAGGCCAGTAGCGAACATGCCGTCAACTTCGGATGGACTTTTTTTGATTTGCCATCTTTGCAAAGTAAACAAAAGTAAATTATGGAG
The DNA here is from genome assembly GCA_029948255.1 of Telmatactis stephensoni. Taxonomy (NCBI): domain Eukaryota; kingdom Metazoa; phylum Cnidaria; class Anthozoa; order Actiniaria; family Isophelliidae; genus Telmatactis; species Telmatactis stephensoni. The sequence continues at coordinate 112,738 of JALIZF010001265.1, read as the reverse complement.
TAAAAGCATCCACTGTACCTCTGTTTTCTGCCTCAACAAACAAAGAATTTTGCTCTTCATTTGGTGAACTTATAATATTATCAGATGTATTGCTCACCGTCGGAATAAGTGTGATCAAAACACAAGACCAAACTGGTAAACTTTGTAGGCCGTGTGCCCGAAAGATCTTCAATTGCTGCAAGGCTTATAAAGAAATGAAAGATGCACTCAACTCGAGATCCACAGCAAAGACTCCGGAGAGAAAAACGAAAAGAGTTACTTCTGTTAGGACACCGACAGCAAAACGATTGAATTGAAGCCTGCGAAAGATAGTACCGTCCTGTCCTCAAAGATCAGTTCAAGCGGGTTGACCACAATAACTTTGAACACTTTATCTTCATTGTGCATGCTTCGCTTTCCACAAGTTAGAATTCGAATAAATCTTGGGCACAATTTGATAGATGAAGCTTTTCCCGTAGCCAGTCGGGAGGACGCCAAGTACGTCTTGTCGGTCAACGACCAAACTTTTGACACATTCTATCTGTTCTTTCTTGGGATTTATGCCCGGAAAAAAGTCTAGGGCTGTTCGAAAAGCTAAATCGAACTCTTCTTCTTTTACAGAAATACTCATTGATGATTACAGCTTAAATCTAAAAGTCGAATCATGAGAGAAAGACTTCAAGATGGCGGATTGATCTTACAGAACAAGTCTGTTAACATCCGGTTTGCGACCTATTGTTCTCTTGACCAATCAGGATTTCGGCCAAAATACGGCCGATGAACACAGCTCCTGATATGTGTTTGTGTCAGGCCCTCCTTTTCCCTTTCCCGTCTCCCCAGTCCCCTTCCCCTTTCCCTCCCCCTCCCCTCCCCTCCCCCACCCCAGAGGGCCTGATACTCAGGCTACGCTTATGTTTGCGCTTGTGCTTGCGTCGTAGTGAAAACCAGGCTTTAGTGTTAACTGGATTACAGTTAGTATTTCCAGATCTTAGATTATATCCGTGGTGGTTAATGTTTCGAGGTTGATCCAAAATAGCCTTAATTGGGCTGACATCCTTATTTTTCTTAACAAAGTCAGTGCAAATATTTACTCTTCTCTGATATAAAGGAAGGAGGTTGGCTTCTTCAAGACAGCTGGTGTAACAAGAGTACTCAGATCTAAATATTATCTTTAATGCTCTTTGTTTGCACGGATTCGATCTCATCCTGAGGTACGATGGCAGGGAGGCCCAAACGGGAACAGCATACTCCATGACGGGTCTGATAAGGCTGCAATACACTTCAATTAGATCTGTGGTACTATAACCAGCTTTGCGCAGCTGTCGCAGAATATATAATCGCTATATAATAATTGCTTGCATTACACCATCACAAGCAATTATAAGTCAGCGAGATTAGTTAGTGACGTTGGAAGATGACAGAATTCTGGACCAATTATAGGACGCCAAGTGGCATGTTTCTATTGCACTGTGAACATGCGCAGTCGAAACAAATTTGCAGTAGGAAAAAAAAACTGGAAGTCGTCGTTGCCTTACATGTGTTACACGCCCGGTAAATTTGATGAAATACGCTGATATAGCACTCATGCTGCTGATATATATTGATGCCGGGTTGTAATTGCTGGTAACTATTTTAATATGACTACCCGTTACTAATAGAAAGTGAAATGCTGCGAGGCTATAAACAACCTGATACAATGAAAATTAAAAGCCTGCCAACACTGTACTGGATGGGCATGAGTATACAACAAGCTGAAACACTCATCAAAAGAATGCTGTCTTCCCCGACAAATGTCACCGCCGGAATCGTTTGTTAGTTTGATGAATTTATTTCACGGATGTTGTAAAACGAGGACTCAACTGGACTGGACTGGAGCCGCAAAACATGGACCCTGGCGTCTAGCTTATTTTCAGAAAACAGACTGAATCAGCGTTTTTCAGACAACATGGACTCGGTCCACGTTCTTCGGTAAACACGGGCTTGATCGATCCGTGTTTTGGTGCAAAACAACCTAATTCCCGGCGGGGGTCCAAAGTCCTAGGTTTTAATTCAGGACGGGGTATACGTAACAATCACTAAAGAAACTATTTTAATTTAATACTTCACCTTTGACCTAGCTACTGCTTTTACAATACGCAGTGATATCAAATCCAGGGATACAAAAAGTCAGTTGTGATTGAAAAATATCGGAAGACATTTAACACTGTTGATAAACGATCGCAGTAGGTATTTATCTATCAGACTAAACCCCCTGCAAGAGAAGGTCGAGAGTTTTTCACCTTGAGCAACTTCGGGTAATAACTGGGCGATAGGAAGACGATATGGCAGCTAATACTGAAGGTACTGACAATGTGTTCTTCAATACTAGATCTTTTGGAAACTAGATACTCTCGACTGCTGAGAATGATTGTTGCATCAATAGGGACGAGAACGAGTACGAAGACGAATTGGACTAACTAACATATTGCACACGCACGCTTCGGCAGGCAAAGCTGAAAGGTTTTTTAACGTTTTTCAGCAGTATCTTGTACCTGTAGAAGTACCTGGTTCCTTTCCTGACATTTTTTTCAAGTCTGTAATACGACATGCATTATGTTCGGGCCAACTGCCAGTTCCTGACAATTCGACACAACGAACACATGCAGAACTGTACTAGCAACTGAGGAAGTCGTTGGAAACAAATAAATAAGTTAAACTTGCCGTTTCTAACAGAGTGAACTGCTGCGAGCCAAAAAACAACCTGATGATGCATACCTTCTATCAATAGGGAGCTTAAGCAGGAGACGTTTTTGTCAACACGGACGCCACCGTCATGTACGTTCTTCTTCATCCGTTCGACATCATAGATGATGTGTCCGTTTTCGTTAAGCAGAATATCAGTTAAGGCTTTTCATCTTCTACCAAGAACAGCAACCTCATCATATCTATAACGGCGAGTGGATGAACGAAAACGCGCGTGTGACGTCCGTGTTGACAAAACGTCTCCTGCTTAAGCTCGCTAATATCTCTCATCTACGGTGAAACGACTCCATTGTAGATTTGACGGCTTGCTATATTCAACGAAACGAAGCGAAACGAAATAAACTATAAACGACGAAACAAGCTCTAAATGACGAAGAAAAGCAAAAAATCACTATGTAGATCAATGAAGTGCATTTTATTGCAATTTACGCCTTCTTTCCGACAAGGAGAACGAGATGAATTAGAGTAATTGGGCACAGCTTATGTCTCAAATCGGCCTACTCTTATCACGTCAAAACATGGCCAGAAATTACGAACATCGTTTTTGAATTAATAAAACTACAAGCCGTTCAGTGCACATATGAATTACCTTTGATGCTTCAATGAACACAAACAAATCAACCAAAAAACACTCAGCGTGGAGCGTTTTAGAAGTGAAAATGGAAACATAAACATATATTTCATCTATTTGCTTCAAATTTAGTATATGTTATGTATAACAACCATATTTTGTGAATCCATCTGGGCAAATAACGTTCACGCTTTCGATTTAGAGATATGACGATTTTAATACGTGTATTTTCGTAAATTAGAAATAGAATATATGGGAAATTGGCGTTCTCAATGCCAAATTGCGAAAATACACATATTAAAAGCGTCATATCTCTAAATCGAAAGCGTAAACATTATTTGTCCAGATGGATTCACAAACTTACTATAGTTGTTATTCATAACACATACATAACATCATTGCGAAACGATTTGAAGAGCGACGTTGCGCGTTTTTCTACCCGAAAACAAACTTTTCTGGCAACAAAATAGTTTGCTGCAAGTTGAGTGAATCCTGAGTTCTGATTGGATCAATCACGAACCGAAGGAAGCCATTTCGCTGCGAGACAAGTTGCCTTAATTTGGGGTGGTAATACGCGCAACATCATTAAATTTTGTTGTAAAAAGTTGAGCGACTGTCTACTTGCTGCAACAGACTTTTTCAGCTTGCAGCAAACTATTTTGTTGCGAGACAAGTTTATTTTCGGGTAGAAAAACGCGCAGCATCGCTCTCCAACTGGTTTCCCAACGATGTTGCGAGACAAGTTGAGTGCTATTGTTGCTCGTATTACCATACCTTTATAATTAATTGTACATGTGTTATCGGCGAATAAACATAGTAAGTGTCCTAATTTTCAGATACCCACATCCCTGATGGAACTGCTGACTCAAAAGACATCACAACTGAAAACCTCTTCAAAAAGATTGGAGACTTTGGTCTTTACCAAGTCCTGCTGTTGATATGTTCCATCTATGCCATGTTGTGCTGGGCTGCCCTCCAAGGCGCCAACGTAGTTTTTCTCGTAGCAGAACCAAGATGGGAATGTGTCAATAACAGTACAGTCTGTAACATTACAGGGTCGGTAGGTCCTGGTGAACAGAACTACGACTACAGATGTGGAATTCCTCGACAGGACTGGAAGTTTGTGGATGAGTATACTTCACTTATTACGCAGGTTTGGTTGACCATAAATTTATACATATCAAGCTTTATCTATTGTTCTGGTTGCCTTAAAGAACAAAAGAAATTGCCATATTAGGGCATTTGTCTATTGTTTTCAGTGCAACCAAAAGCTTGATATGAGAGAAAAACTTGTTAATAAAAAATCCCATTTCAATTACCAAGTGCCGGTAAGGGTGATCGGGGGTCGACACGTTTCGAAAACGACCCCTAAAATAACTTCAAAAAGGCTGTTGAAACCATGTTGATTTCAACCCCTAAAAGGTATGATCATTACATGATTCATATTTCAATTCATACAAGCACTTGGGTGCCATCAAACACTTTGTTTCTCGTGAGATTTCCAAAACATCGTCATATAGTCATGCCTAAGATTTTTTTACGTTTTCTTAGCTAACAAAATAAATAGCAATTAACCTTAAAAGGTAGGGAGTCACGTTTTGTAATTGACTTTTGAGTCGAACCCCAAAAGGTTCACACAGACAGGAAATATTTTCAACACTAAAAGGACCGCCGGTCACCCTCATACCACTACTTGGACAAAAGGGTGCTAATCCCAACCCACTCCCTATGTGGTCATTATCAAAACCTGTTTTCATATCAATAATGCATGTGGTATCTTAGCCTTGATCTAATTCTAAATCTCTTTTCAGTTTGATTTAGTTTGTGAGAAGTCTTCCTATCCCCAGCTCCTTTTAACCATCGTCTCACTAGGAGGCTTAGTGGGTTCATTTTTTTGTGGTATTCTTTCCGATAAATTTGGAAGAAAGAAAATCCTATTTGGATGTGGATTGATGGTATGCGGTCTATCCCTGTTGGTCAGTTTTTCTCAAAGCTATCTGATGGCTACCATTCCATTGTTTTTCACAGAAATTGGAATATGTAAGTGACTATTTAACTGCCTTCATTATTTCTAGCTACAATCTTGCTCTAAAACACTGAATCACTTCTCCTCACATCCCCTCTCCTCCAATGTTAGCCCTCCATATCAGCGACTTTTCACAGCGCGCTGCACAATTCTGCCATAGCTTCAACGTCGTGCAGAACCTGTTGAGACACTGTCCCAATTTTGGCCTTAATTAGCGAACCCTGTTTTATGCTCCCCCTTCCCCCCTCTCTCAATGTTGAGTAGGCCGGGGAGATTCCTGCTAGGTCCAACACTTGACCCAACCAACATTGTGTCGGGGGGAGGGGGATTCAGAATATATGGCGTTTCCACAACTTACATGGTGGGTATAATATCAAAGAACGTCAATTTTAGGGCACAATGTCTCAACTATTCTGCACGCTGTTGTAGCAACATTGAAATGGGGAGAGGGGATAGCTGAACGTTCTTGCCTCCCACTGATTCAGTTATTTTTGAGCGGGATTGTAGCGTCTCTTGTGGATGGGGTCGTTTCGGTTTGGCTCATTAACCTATACAAATCGTGGGATAAATAGAGGTTAACGCACTCAGCGAGTGAATTATCGAGCTAGTCTAGTAAGAGAAAAAAGGCGTTCCAAACTAAATTGGCTTTTTCCATTTTATTTATTTTTACTTCATTTTTGATCTTTTTTTTTTCATTTGGCGAATTTCTACTTAAAAAGCCTGATTGTCAGTTATCTGTTTATCCACTGGCAGTACGCGTACGATTTATCTAAAAAACGTTAACTTGGTAGAAATTTTCTAAAATGGAAAAAGCCAATTTAGTTTGGAACGCCTTAAAATTGAGAGTTCATTGTTAGTGAACGAGTGAAGATAAATCCCGATAATTCACGAGCAAAAAGTGTGTTAACCTTTTTATTATTCAATTTCAATACACTGCAGAAGCAGGCTAACACTGTCAGTACGACATCTAAGATCACTAGAAATAACTCAAGTCACTCAAAATAGTAAGTTAATTCAAAATTAGTTTAATAGCATTTGGTAATTTTAACAATACAAAATAAACTTTTCAAAAGAAAGCTACTGGAAAATTACCGTGATACAAGAACTCTGTAAGTGAAAGGTCTAGAAAATTATCACTTGAGTTTTGGATATATAGGTTTAAACTGGCGACTTACGATTGAAACGCTGCTAAAGTCTCGGGTACAAGAAGTAGCCGTCTGTCGATGAGCCGAAGGCTGAAGTACTCGTTTGGCATTTCAATTCTTCGATTCCTGATAAAATTTCTTTACCCCATCTGAGAGAACTTGTGGCGACAGACCTTCTAAACTTTCTATGAGATAGGTTTTGGATAACCAGTCTGAAAAACAGTAAATATTAAGGTGAATTTGGTAAGCCGGCGAACTGACTGTTTTCAAGCCGTTGAAATATGTTGATCTCAGTAAGCTTACTCCAAAAACTTCAATTTCAGTTTACCTTAAAAACAGGCACGCCAAGCGGTCTTCCATTTGTTTTAAATATGCTTGTTAATCTTCTCTTTTTCGAAAAATCCTCAAATTTATCACCAGGAACATTTTTTCTTTCTCGCTGTGCATTGTTACCGTTGATTGTTTTAACCATTAAAATATTATTACATGGTCATTATTATATTTTTTATTTTTTTTTCTTTTATTTTTTTTTCTCTTCTTTTTTTTTATTTTTTTTCTTTTTTCTTTTTTCATTTTTTCTTTCTCGCTGTGCATTGTTACCGTTGATTGTTTTAACCATTAAAATATTATTACATGGTTATTATTATATTGTCACGTCATGACAACGCGTCACGTGGTACAAACTGACCAATCAGAAAATCAGAATTTGTACAGTGTATGAAAATTGAAAATTACTGCACGCTGATTGGGGATCAGCCTCTAGAATTTTGTATACCACACGAAATATGAATACTGAAAGACAATAACATCTCATGATCTATCATTAGAAAGAACAGCAATCCATTCTTTGACTGTTAAGTCAAGTAAAAAGAAACGGGCTAGAGAAAATGGCAGTAAACCTGACGATCGACCGTTAAAAATTCATGAAATGTTGTCCTTTGTAGGTTGTTATTATTTTATTTTATTTTTTTTTTTTTTTTTTTTTTTTTTTTTGTTTTTTTTTTTTTTTTTTTTTTTTTTTTTTTTTTTTTTTTTTTTTTTTTTTTTTTTTTTTTTTTTTTTTTTTTTTTTTTTTTTTTTTTTTTTTTTTTTTTTTTTTTTTTTTTTTTTTTTTTTTTTTTTTTTTTTTTTTTTTTTTTTTTTTTTTTTTTTTTTTTTTTTTTTTTTTTTTTTTTTTTTTTTTTTTTTTTTTTTTTTTTTTTTTTTTTTTTTTTTTTTTTTTTTTTTTTTTTTTTTTTTTTTTTTTTTTTTTTTTTTTTTTTTTTTTTTTTTTTTTTTTTTTTTTTTTTTTTTTTTTTTTTTTATTTTTTTTTTTCTTTTTAAACTATAATATGTTGTTGCTGTTGTTGTTGTAGCTGGAGTTCTATGGATTGGCTTAGTTCTTATGGTCGAGTATGTCGGAATCAAGTATCGTTCAGCTATGGGCAATGGCTTGTGGTTTTCGTACGCATTTGGGTTCATGATAATTGCTGGGATTGGCTACCTTGTGCGAGAATGGAGGACTTTGACTTTGATTGTATCGCTGAGTGGAGTTCCTGTTTTTGCTGCATACTGGTAACATAGAATTATTTCTTTTGAATAATTTACGGGGCAGTACCTGATGGACCATGTCCAGATGTTGAGAGACCCTCCCTTTTTAGTTGGGCTCCCTGTGTCGAAGAATCGGCGAAGGAGCTGGGTTAAATATCTAGTATGGTATGATATGACTAGGTATGTCATCGGTTCAGGCCCCGTTTCATCATGCATTCGAGTCAAATCACGGATCGACGCAAAATTTCTTCTAGCCCCTCCTAGATGGCAAAGGAATGTGACGACCTCCAAAATAAAGGGATTTCAATTAGTCCAGTTTGACTTGTCTTTGTTTTAGTAGTCCCAGTACGTATTTTGCCATCCAGTATGACAGAAAGGCGCGCGCAACTTCCGTTTCACGGAAAGTTTTCCCCATCTCCTATGATAGGAAATATGTAGGAATTTGCATTTTCCTGTGACAACAACTGAACAAAATGTAGGAAAATGTCAAAAACACAATCAATTCTCCAAAGTTTCAATACAAAGACAACAAGTACGCCATGCGCAGGTCCAACAATGTTGGATGCATGAATGTGTTCAAAGGAATCCAACATGTTGTGATATGGTTCGTTGATCACGAGAACATTAGAAATGTTAGACGATCAAAAGTTTGACCCAATTTAAGTCTCATCCAGCATCATCCAACATCGTCGAACAAGGTGTTCAAACGAGCGCGACATTGTTGGACCAACAATGTTAAATGCGGTGTTAATTCATATCGAAATGATCTCAAGCATTTATCGAGCGATCTTCAAAGCCATGGAATTGAGAATGCCGTAAAGTTTTGAAGCGGTATTCTTATTAATGTATGTACATGTGTGATGTAAAAGAAGAGGGTCAAATTTTAAATGCAGGTAAAACGAATGCTAATGGAAAAATTGGATAAAGTGAGAACCGTCGATCTCAACTAAGCCTATATCCATGCTAATAATCCTTTTTGGACCTGGATTACATGCATGGTACAAAAACCCTCCAAACTGGATAGCAAAGAAGTGCAAAACCTCCAAAACAAAAGGATTCCAACCAGTCAAGCTTGACTTGTCTTGACTTGTTTCCGACGTCCCGTGCGTCATTTTGCCATCCAGTATGGCGGACTTTTTACCATGTGACCGATTGATGCAAAATGCCTATCTCCATGGAAACGCACCTTCTTTGTTAGTGTTAGGCCTGTCCGTCCATACAAAATCGACGTTTTACTTTTGTTTAAAAAATCGTCGTTTCAGTGTGGCAGTAAAAATGACGAAAAAATCATGCATTTTTAAATCTTATCCCATTAGTGTTGCCGTAGTTTTATTATCTAGTACTCTCACTTGTTTGTACCTCTGCTTTAAACAGTCTGTTCCCAGAATCTCTTCGGTGGCTGATCGTGAATAAACGGACAAAACAGGCATTGCAAACATTAAAAACTATTGCAAGGATAAACAAGAAAGTTCTTGAAGACGCCAATATCCAACTGCCGACCTTTGAGGAGGAGAAGAAAATAGCATCGGGTGACTTCAGACTGTTGTTCAGTTCTGGATATGCAGTTACTACGTTGGTAGTGTGGTATGCTTGGTATGTAATACTGAAATACAAGTCACGTGATCTATAATGGATGATCATGCATGTCGCAATGGTGTTGTAATACAATATGCCAAACTATTTCACGGGTCAAACATATTGTGTCGTTCGTGCGGGCTTCCTGTGTTTCTACTATTGGGTTTCCTGTTTACCAAAAAGCTAGGTTTCTAAGCTAATTTCAAGATGGTGGACAATGTGATGTGTTTCATCGCTACAACATCTGCATGTTTTGGTGGAATTTTGACAGTTTGAGGCTCCAAATTGCAGAAAAATCAACATAAACAAATCTACGTGACTTCCAAATAAGGTTATGCCTGCCCAAATATGGAATAGGTTTCATGGCCGTGCGAACGACACATTTTTATAGAGATATGTTTGATATATTTAAGACAGTACACACGAGGGAGCTTGCTTCCGCAGCACGCTCCTGGAGCAAAAATTCCTCATAGTCTTGTGTACCAATGATTTCACAAAAAAATAATTTTCGCAAGGAAAGTTTTGCTCCCTGATCATGCTCCCTGATATTAAACTGGTTAAATATGAGGGAACAAGCTCCGGGAGCAAATTACATACAGCAAGCTCCCTCGTGTGTCCCGGCCTTTACGGTGTCCCGAAACACCAAGAAAGAGCTGAAAATCCAAAGACCTAATGATGACTGGTCGACCTAATTGACGTTCAAAACAAGTTTATGAAGGCAAGAAACCAGTACAGTCAGTATCTAAAGATTGCTCTATGCTTCCTGGAAAATGACTACTTTCATTCGAACCTTTTGCAGTAAAGTTCAATTGTATTTTGCATAGGTTTGTGAACTCACTGGTGTACAGTGGATTGCATCTTATCGCGCCAAATGTGGGAGGAAGTTCCTACTTCAATTGGTTTATTGCAGGAGTAGCAGAAGTTGCCAGTGTGTGTTGTTGTATCTATTGTCATAACAGGTACGATCCATTCAAGCAGTTCATTTTTTATTTATTCCATAAGAATAAATAAATGAGAATACATCAGTCTTTATCTAGCCTCCTCCGCAGGCAACTGTTCGCTTTTTCGCTGGGCCTCCTGTGTTAAAGACACGTAGTGGCCTGGACACCAGGCGAGAAAAGGGGGAGGAAAAAAAAGATTTCGGCTCCCTGATTCGCAATCTCAATGGGAGGGGAACATACATTAGTATGCAAGGGAAATAAGTCAAATTCCCCTTTCATACTAATATATATTCACGTTGCATTAAAATTAGCTCTTTATTCAAAGCAGGGGTTATGCCATATAATCAACTGCGAAGAACAAAGAAAACCGAACCAATGTAAATATAACCCTGGGTTATTGCGCTAACCTGCCTTCAAGCAGGCGGACCCCAGTAAATATAAAGAATAATATTTCAGTGGTTTCAAAGGCACGTTTTTCTTTGCGATTTTGATTAAGAAAAACGGGAAATTCCATCTGTTTTGAATTTTTTCTAGTTTACGAAATTTTACAACGCCCTAACGCAATCACTTAGGCATAATAATCTTATGAAAATACATCCCAATTGTGGAAATTGATAAAACGTGAGAAAGTCACATTGTTATTGATAGGTTTCACTTCAGTTATTTATTTAATAAAATGTCAATACCGGAAAACAGTTTTGTCCTGCAGGGCACTGATTACTTACAAAAAAATTATCTATTTCAGATTTGGTCGTAAAAAGTCCGTGGTAATTTGTGAAATCATGGCTGCTCTATCCTCGTTAGGATCCGTGGTCCTGACACTTTATGACGATGGGAGTACAGGTATATGACCCCATACTACTTAAAATGTGAGAAATTTGTCCAAAATCAATTCTTGAGTTTTGTACTTAAGTTCGTAAAATTTCTTGATAAATCGAATGTTTACTGAGACCGCCGTGTCCAAATGTATTTTCGGAAAATCGTCGGGAACATGATTGTTTATATGTATGCATGTGACGTCAGCACAGTGAAGAGACAGTGAGAAACGTCCTGAAGCATATCCAAGATACAAAATATTTGTTCGTTTGAATCAGCAAGACTGACTCTCAATGAATTGTCCCGGCCAAGCTCGGTATAAACGGTTTTTTTTAAATTATTATTATTACTTTATTTATTTTTTCACTTTGACATGAAATATCTAGCGGTTATTCTGCGGTTATTTTTCAGGCTTTCTGGTTGGGAAGATCTTGATGTCGATGGTATTAGCCAAGTTTTTCATTACAATATCTTATAATGGTATTATTTTGATGACTGCAGAACTTTATCCTACTGTCGTAAGGTAACTTTAACTTCTTTTTCTTACCGAGTCTTTACCACAATCGGCCGCAACCTTTTTCTCCAGGCGGGCCTAGGGAATGGGAGCCAAAAGAGGAAAAGCAGTGGGGTGCCAAATGGTTACGTTCTTCATATAGATTCGCTTTGCTTTCTCATTGTAGGAAAAGCTCGCATTTCACTGATGAGCATTAAAAAATATTTGCTTCCATTTGAAAATAAGATGGAATGATTTAATCATGTTAAGAATTGCCCAATAACTTTATGGAAAAAGGGTTACAATTTAATTTTTCTCTTTGGAAAATCTTAGAAATGCTGCCCAAGGATCATCAGGCGTTTTTACATATATTGGATCAATTGGCTCTGCATACGTCAGCTACGTGGTAAGAAAGTCACAATATATTTTATTATTCATAAAAAATGAATGTGAGGTTTTAAAGTATTGTCTGTTTGCAATAGACGTCATATCCGCTCTCGTGGACATTTTTTTCTCAGCTGAATGACAAATTTTTAACAGAATGCTGTATGGTTGACAGCACATAAAGGGCAATGTTTGCCCGTCATTTGAAACTAGATAATGAGATTCAAGGACTTTTATCAGCGGATTAAAATCAAGCAATAGCGCACACTGATCGTATTATGTAATGCACTGAATAGTTTATATTTATGTTAGGAAGGACACCTCTTAGCAGAGTTGGTCAAGAGACCATAATACTAAGAGAGCGAAACTCAGTATTGATGTCTGTGCGATGTTCGTGGCGGCTAAGGGTATTTCTAGTAACTTCGCCATCGCGCGCGCAAGGCTCTCAAACAATAGAATTTGATTATTTTTGACGTGCGTGCGGACGGGACCGTTTGCTTTCGGCTTTTGAATTCTATTGTTTAAGAGCCTTGCGCGCGCGATGGCGAAGTTACCAAAAATAGCATTAGTTACCGCGAACATCGCACAGACATCAATACTGAGTTTTCCCTCTTTTAGTATTATGGTCTCTTAAGCTGGTACAGTTCGGGTTTTATCAGTAGCGACGAGCAACAACAACTAACTTTGCACTAAGCTATCTATACTTATACTAGTTATTTGTCGCATCAAGAATAGTGTTAATCATACAATATCATCAGTTGTTAGTAGCTTTTTGATTGGCTAAAACTAAGAGAAAACTCCTTTTACTCGTAGAATCCCGTACCAGCAGACAGATGGAGAAATAAAGTATAAGATGAAAAATACTTCGAAGAGCACCTTGCAAACTTGATATTCAGTTTATAATGATATCTTGGACTTAGTGTTGACATATTTCGGTTATATTCAAAAACCGTTGTCATAACGAACAATGTGTATATCTTAAGATGCACAAACAGAAAAATCTGGAATTGAAGTTTGTTTGTCTGTGAAAGTTTGTGGAACTTGTTTGCTGTGGGAATACTATCAATCATTTATGAGACCTCGAGCTCAAAAGGATTTTTGTAGCTCTAGCTTGCCTGGGTTCAATTCCTGGCTCGGTTTTCCTCCACTCTTTTAGTTCCCTCACTTTTACTGTTTCTTCTTTATTTGCATCTTTATATTTTTCTTCGTCCACAGTTCCGTGTCCATCCTCTCCTTCCCTATGGAATTATGGGAGTAAACGCCTTTATATCCGCACTGCTGTGTCTGACTTTGAGGGAAACGAATAATCAACCAATACTAGAGGTTTTTCCACAACAACAACAGAAATACAAGAAACTAGCCCTCAACGATTTGAATCAGAACCAATCTGATCCCGATGTATAAAATAAGTTTGCACTTTGCTCCCACTAAATCGACAGTGATTGAATATGGGAATATGAGTCAACTGTTTTGAATTGAGGTAAAATTTAGTAACTGAAAGTACAACAGGTTTTGCTACTGCTCGCTAATAGTAAACCTCAAGCTCTCTTCTTGATCTACTGATGAACATGCATATTCTTGTCCTTTAAAGAAATTAATTACCAATGAAGCTTTATGTTGGGTATAGAAAACATAGAAAGTTAGAAAAAATTAGATCGATGTATAAAATGAATAAATAAACGTGCGCTTTGAGCAGATTTAGAGCACTTGGGGATTGATCAGAATACGAGAAAAGTGTTAAGAGAAGCACGAGGCGTAGCCTGATCAATCCCCAAGTGCTCGAAATCTGCACAAAGCACGCGCTGCGCGCGTTTTCTATTTCTTTTATAAAACTTAACATTGTTTTCAAGCATATTCAGAATTCATTTACACTAACCAAAAATTTGAAAAGTGCGCGCGCGTGCTGTGTAGGTTTGCAAAAAACGTCGGACAATGGGGAGTCATCAAAGTGAAAAGAAATCACAGAAATTATGGAGTTTTGGGTATCTAAAAATGTTGAGAAGCAAACTATATGGAACATCACTCTTATCGCCTCGTGGTGTATTTGATTTCTCGTTCATTCTACAGGCAGCGCGTGCGTGTATTTGCTGGTAAAAGCACTCATATCAGTATCTAACCCAGACAAAAGTACATCAAAAATAAAATGTTTATGGCTTATTTAGAAGTCAATTTCAACCTACTCACCGTGATATATCGTACGATTTACACTGTTCCGATATCGTAGGGTATCAGGACAGTAGCCCTCGCTTCTGCTTGACTAACTACCTTTAGTGAGAGATATGAGAGATATAGGATGTACAGATTTGGGGCAAAGGAAGATCCTATATAAAACCGACTGCGCATGTTCACCAATACCAATGTCTAGACGGCATCCTAAGCGGTTAATCAGCTTTGACGACATAGGACCAAGGGAAATCAGAAAACCTGGCATCCCGAAAGAGCTAAGGATACCAAGTAAACACAAAATACCGTTGTTATATCTAGCTCCTCCTCCATAGGACACCCCTTTGTTAGTTTTCCGAGGAGGACTAGGCCCAACACGAGGTTTACTCGTGCCCAACAGAGAGGAGAACGATGCACAGGAAGCCCACCCTTATCCATAAAATCGATCACAGGAGAAAACAATACCTTCGACTCGATCACATTGAGCTGCGCCCTTCGTAATTCAGCACTTGTGCTGCAAGGGTGATGAGCTACACCAAATTTATTTATTTCAGTTTATTTAAAGGGAGGAATCTGGAAGAGGCCAGTTGTTATCGACGTTTCAAAGAAATACGTTGTATTGGACTAACTACTAGTCCCTTGTACCAAGGGTTTACTCGTGCCCAGGTGGGATTGAGCTAGTACTTGGAGGCAGTGTATCATGAAATCATACTGGTTATAGTTAGAGTGGTATATTTGGCAGCCTAAATAACAAAATAAAAAGCAAAAGAGAAACATTGAAAATCAGAAGCTATTTTGGACATTGAGAAATTGGTGTGGGGGTTTCTGTATTTATAGAAAATAATACGAACGTGCGTGATTGCACGGGTAGTATAAAAATTCAAGAATACATCAAGTATATCTTTCAAAGTATCCTATTTTAAATAACCGAATACAAATATTGTTCATATTTTCACTACTAAAAAACTCCCGGCCGCCAATTCGCGCCACGCGTGACTATTGAGCGTTATTTCCCACGGGAGTGTTTATCTAGAATGTTCTGCATTACCACGCTTATTTAAGAGTTAATTCTCTCCATTTCGGGGGCATTTCGACAAAGTCTCCATGAAGACCTCTTCAAAGATTTCTTCTCTTGTTTTTTCCTGGCGTCGCTGAAGCAACTTACCTCTCATCCCTTCAAGGACTTAGCTCACTCCTTGGCCTCTGCGAAATAAGAAAGCGAAACAAAGAACCAGTCTGTGTGGTAGAAGCAATACTTGCACTCTATTCCAGAGGAGTCAAAATAATGTACGACTACATCAGGTACTTCAATTCTTGTCTTCATCTTCGTTGTAATTCGTTTCATAGTTTTTTCCTCGATTTTTATTGTATTTATTTAGTATTCAATGTTATTTTTGGCTCCTGGTTTGCCTTAGCGCTTCCACTAGTTTGCTATTTTCGTTTAAGAAGCTGTTTATATGGAGGCAAGCCAGCCCGGTAAGCGGACTGACTTCTTTTGTTTTCTTTTCCCTGGGAGCCACAGAACAAAAGAAGTCAGCCCGCTTACCGGGCTAGCTCGCCTCCGTATAAACAGCCCCTAAGTCTATTTTTGCAGAGTTACATAGTTTTACTTGCTCTTTCACGTTCTTCACGTGGACGTAGCTTGAATTTTGTTTAGGACTAAGATAATTTTGACGTAGGTGCAAACGAAGAATAGTAAATACAGACGTGTGTCGGTATAGTGTGAATATGACCGTGTGTCGATGTAGTGAATATGACCATGTGTCGGTATAGTGAATATGACCGTGTGCAAGAGACCATAATACTAAGAGAACGAAGCTCAGTATTGATGTCTGTGCGATGTTCGTGGCGGCTAAGGCTATTTTTAGTAACTTCGCCATCGCGCGCGCAAGGCTCTAAAACAATAGAATTCAAAAACAGAAAGCAAACGGTACCGTCCGCACGCACGTCAAAAATCAAGTTCTCATCAATACTGAGTTTCGCTCTCTCAGTATTATGGTCTCTTGCCGTGTTTCGGTATAGTAAATATGGCCGTGTGTCGGTATAGTGAATATGACTGTGTATCGATACAGTGAATATGACCGTGTGTCGGTATAGCGAATATGACCGTGTGTCGGTATAGTGAATATGGCCGTTTGTCGGTATAGTGAATATGACCGTGTATCGATATAGTGAATATGACCGTGTGTCGGTATAGTGAATATGACCGTGTATCGATATAGTGAATATGACCGTGTGTCGGTATAGTGAATATGGCCGTGTATCGGTATAGTGAATATGACCGTGTGTCGGTATAGTGAATATGACCGTGTATCGATATAGTGAATATGACCGTGTATCGATATAGTGAATATGACCGTGTGTCGGTATAGTAAATATGACCGTGTATCGATACAGTGAATATGACCGTGTGTCGATATAGCGAATATGACCGTGTGTCGGCAAGGGATTCTAGCCATGAGTTGGCGAAACGCATCTAATGGTCGTGTTTCGGCACTGTGTATTCGGCACTCGGTCATCTGTCAGTAAGATTCAATTTCTTCGTCTGTGTTTCGGCGGCCAAAACCGGTAGTTAACGTAGAAGTCGTGTTTATGCCTGTTCTTTCAATAGTTTGCTCGGCTAAGTTATCATATAGTCTCCTTCGAAGCCGTTTTTTGTATCGGGATCCCTGTCCCTCCCAGACAGGAATCCCGATACAAAAATCGGCTGCGAAGGAGACTAGTTATCATAGTTCGTTTTCTTGGCTTGCATTAGCTTCCCTCGCTTCGCGTGTATCGCATGGCAATTACCGGAACCCTCTCGGGATCAAAGTGTGTAACTCATTACTCTCTTTTACTCCTTCGAAGGGCTAAGGCTTGAATTCGAAACGTCAGTAAGTTGTCTATTTTTATACGGTCTTACAAGTTTCAGTTCATTCCTTGTTAACTCATTTATAGCTATGGCTGTCAATGAAGGACAATTTTGTCCGGGATTTTTTGCCTTTTGGGGTCGCGGGTTCAGTCCTCGGCAGAAGCAAATAGGTTATTTTTACTCCAAATATTTCCTTAATTGCTTTTTTCTTCTCTCTTTTTCGATCTTTCGGGCCTTTCTAAAATGTTTTCCTCTGATTTTTTTTTTTTTTTGTGCGCATGGGCTGACTGCGCAGTGATAGAAACACAGTTAGCCCAAGCTCGACGCATCCATTGACATACTAGAGATTATAGGGAACTTTATTAAGCTTAGAATCATTACATTCAGTCAATCGAAATGAAGTCAAAGAGGACTACCTTCCTAATCACGCAGACCAGCAGCTTGTTTATTGACACGCGCGGGTCTGATATATAATTGAAACGGTTAGTTTAAGGAAGCACGCAAACACAATAAACTTTATCCATGAATTGACTTTGTACGAGTAAGTCACGCTAGTTTGAGTTTGGTGCTTTCCCTTCGGCGCCAACAGCATTTGAACTCATGGAAGTGCCGTCATATTGAATTTCATACGAAGCGGCTTAAATTTTACCTTGACTGAGCCATATATTTCTTTAGTGGAACCTCTATCACATTGCTTTACAGTGTAGGGTCATTGCTGTTATTATCCAGAGTTTCAAGGAGAAAACCGAACAGAACAATGACAAAACCAAACACAAATCTTGACCGATCTTGACCACATTTCTACTTTTTCAAACACCTCACTGCGAAGCTCAAATGACGGCGGTACGCAAGGGCTTCTGGGTACAGTTTCGCAGATTCTCGATGTACACAATAGATTGATAGAAACTGCAAACCTCGACTCGTAACAACAGTAATAATAATAAGAAATTTAATTGTCAATAAATGCAATTAACTTTATTGAAAATATATACTACTACTAATAATAATAAAACTAATAATCATCATATAATAATCATAATGATCATAATAATAATAATGACTTTATTACAGTTATGTATTTTCATTAGGAAGTGGCTCTTATCTCTAATGCACTAAAAACTAATCGTTTTATCTTCGTGCGGCCAGAGGCGTGGCCAGGCACGAAGATAAAACGGTGAGCCACTGGGGTAGACTTTATGATCTCTCAGAGCGACGTGATAGTATCAAATCCAGTATGGTGACGTTCATTGGTTGGAACTGTAACATGCTGTTGAAGGCGAAAGACTCTAGAAGACGAACATAGTTGCATCTAGTCCAGACCCAGGCCTCTTTTACCCCGCTACGCCTCGGTAAAACAGAGTCCAGAAGAACTTGCATGCGTATGCGTTACATGAACCAATCAGACACCGTAAAATTTTGGTGTGACCTAGTTACAAGGCCTTTTGACAAGTCATACATGGGCTTGGACTTGGTCCAATTTGGGTAAAAACGTGTGCTTCGTACAAGTTAAGGCATACCTAACTGCTTCGATGAATTCGTTTTCAAAATGAGCCCCATATAGCTGATTTAATTCAGATCAATTTCAATAGCTTTGTAACCAGGTCACACCAAAATTTTACAGTGTCTGATTGGTTTATGTAACGCATGCGCATGCAAGTTCTTCTGGACTCTGTTTTACCGAAGTGGAGCGGGGTAAAAAGAGGCCTGGGTCTGGACTAAGTTGCATGATCAGGATCATCAACAATGTCGACTTCTATATTCAGATCACCAGTGATAATACAAGCAACTGGTTTAGGTTTCTATTATAATATTCTTATTTTATTTTTATATATTACAATAATGTAGCTAAGGCGCTTATATTTTTCCACTACAACTGAAATTAGTGTATAATTAAGCATGAACTTCCGGGCTTATCCGTCTTCTATCAATCCTCTGATCTTGAAGTTGTTTTATAAAATGGCGTAAAAAGGGAATCAGAAAAGCCAGTATAAGAAAACCCGCTGCTGTGTAGAAGACTGGGTGATAGGATCCTGATAAGTCAGCTATCCATCCTAAAATACAATAGAAAAATTTTAATTTGGTTGGTTGGTTGGTTGGTTGGTTGGTTGGCTGAAGGTTGGTTAGTTGGTTGGTTGGTCACATTCAGTTGTGCGCTTTTGATTAACTGACCTGCAAATCCTGATGCAATAAAGATTGGTATTCCACAAAAGAAAAACAACCACCCAATACCATGCTTGGGATATATTGACATTATTTGGCAAAACGTAGTAGTAAAATACACGGCCTCACAAAGTCCTTGGATTACAGCATAAGCGTACAGATATCCAAGTTGAGATGCTAGCGGAAGTAAGACGTCAGCCACTGCCAACAAAAGAACTCCAAATTGAAAAATATGGAAAAATGACACCCGACCAGAATCGCACAGCCTTCCGATCAAGATTCTGGTAGGGAAAGACACACAACCAGTGATAAAATACATCCATGATGACTTATGACTTGGTATTCCAAGTTCGTCGGCGTATTTGATCTGGAAAGAAAATAGGCATGAATGCCTTATTAGTTGCAAAGCATGAAGTTACTAGACTAACACTTACATATGGGCGCCACCTGACAAAAGGAGATGATGAAAAATGCAGGGGCGAATTTAGGGGAGGGGTGCAGGGGGTGCGCACCCCCTCCTGAGACGACTTTGAGTCCTTTTTTCTCAATATATTTCCAAAATATCCTCTCGGCAGTTTCATATTTATATGATGGTGCACCCCCTCCTGATAATCCTGGATCCGCCCCTGCAAAAGGATACTGTCGCAGAGTGATCAGGGGGTGGGTGGAGAAAAATGGAGTGAAGAGATAGTTTAAAAGGACTTTGAGATAAATGACCTGATCGCATTGGGAGGTAAAGGTCGGCAGTATTTGAAAATGATTGTTGAGGGTGTAATTATCCGTGTGTGTGTGATGCTGTATATTATCATCATAAACCTTTCTCGCACTCCTCCATCCCCAGATATATAATTTTTGATGTACCCAATTGCAAAAACCTTGTCATATAAAACAGATATTAAACTTTAGTAAATTAGTACTAAAATGTTGTCATATAAAAATAAATATCGAACTTTGGTAAATTTGTAAGTTTACTAAATAGCAATAAATTATCACTGACCTCGAAAACACTAAAACGATAAAATACTATTCTGTTCAATGTTTTCCTTAACTTTATTTCAACATCAGATTGCTATACCTGTAATAACGATGATAAAAATCGCGATATTTCCGAGCTTAACACGAGTCTGAGGTCAGTAATAATTTATTCCTGTTAGATAAATTTCTTAGCTATAGGTATAATGGCACCTACCAAATGCTGCGGGGTCATGTAATGTCCCACGTACATCAATGAATTCATTATAGTCAAAAATATAAATATAGGACTTTTTAGCATAGAAAAGTTGGACGTTTCTCTGAGTTTACACCACCAACTTCTTTTGCTTTCTTCTTCGGTTTGAGGACTATCGTCTTCACTTGGAATATTCTTCCTGGAAACGACAAGTCCAAGAAAACTAGAACAGAGATTGATACCAGCCAGCGCCATCAACGCTTTCCTCCAACCCAGGTGCTCAACAAGTGCTTGTGCAATAGGACTCATAGCTAAAAGTCCGGCTCCTGGCCCCAGTGACCCTATCGCCGTGGCAACATGTTGATGTTTATCAAAGTACAATGGCACCATTAGAAAAGCTGCGATATATCCCAGGCAGGCTCCAGTTCCTAACACGAAGCCATACGAGAAATATAGGATGTACAAGTTTGTGGCAAAGGAAGATCCTAGAAGACCAAGTGCGCATGTCAGTCCACCAATGCCAATGACTAGACGGCATCCAAAGCGGTGAATCAGCTTCGACGACAAAGGACCAAAGAAAGTCAAAAACCCGATGGCAAATGCTCCAGGAAAGGCTGAGGATATCAAGTAGACGAAAAAATATGATTGCTAGCTAATTGAAGTGAGAAATAAGGGATAATATTTATATCATAATTATAACTAATACCAACACATATTAGAGTAGTTCTCTAAAAGAAATTCAAAAATATCTTCATTTATCTTGGAGAAAATCGAGGTTAAAGTTTATGTAAATTAGGCCGAATCTTTATCAGATATAAAGACACTCGTCACGGTGGCGATTTTCATTGTGTTTGCCTTATGAATTATTAATGAGTTTTTTAAGGAAAGCTATAGACCATGCACACGCGATTGCGAAACTTGCGTGACATATGGTACTAGTTTACGGTGCAGTTTCAATATCTAGGCGCTAAATAAACAAAGCTCGGGTCAAGTTGTCTAGAAGCAAGCTTTTGCTATCACAGGTGATATGTTTTGTTTGCTAAAAACTGGCTGCCTTATAATACGTTTCCACTCATTCCATAGATTTCTGGACTCTCGACATGGTAGTCTTGACTCTCGACTTTTACTCTCGACTCTCGACCTGGTACTCTCGACTCTCGACTCTCGACCAAAACCCAAACTCATACCAACGTAGTTAAGTGGTGTCTAAACTAATGCCGGATTAATTATTATAGTTTAATGCGTTTCGTTTAAACTTTCTTCGAACAGCTGCGATTTAGTTTACTTTTGAGCTCTTCTCGATATTTGGATTGAACATTTGATCTCGCACTGCCTCTGGTTTCTTTCCTCGCCTTGTCCTACATTGAGTTTTATGCATTAATAATGATGAACCATGAAAACGGTCTCTATTTCGCGACACTTTAATTTCGCGAATTGGAGAAAAGTCACATTATATACTATAGAACTCACTTTAATTTTTCATGAATTTTACGGCAATCAAATTCGTTTGTTTGAGACCTAAATTTCGCAATCATTTTTTTGCTATTTATTGTATTTTTTATTTATTTTTTCACCCAAACGATCATTACCTGTTTTAGCTTTCCCAGCTTGGAATTCGTCCAGTATTTTAGGGAACAATATTCCATAACAGTAGGCAGTTCCAACATTAAGGATACTAGCCAGTGAAGTACATATGCTCACAAGCCAGGAGACTTTAGTGTCAAAGCGACGCGTTATGGAAACATCTGGAGTAGACTGATTAGAATTCTCTTCTGCCATTACATCACTTTCATCCCTCTGCACATGTAATAGGAAAGAACTCAATTGAATACGTGTGTGATGCAGTAAAGTTGAGTGGCATGCAACTGAGAGCCCGGGGGGACTCCATTGTAAAAGGATCGGGTATGCTCGTCGGAAATTTTAAAAAATACCCCTAAAAGATACCGGAAGTCTTTTAAGAAGCTAACAAGCTAATGAACATTAATTATTATGAACGCAAAATTGGACGGTCGACACGCTTTTTTGGGCAAATTTCTTCCATTTGAGAACAAGATAATAAGATGGGTTCATTTAATACCCAATGTTTTCGTACCCTGTAACATTTTAGTGGATGAATCAAATTTATAGCCGAGCGATAGGGCATTTTTATAAAGTGAGTCGTTAGAAAGAAGTTAGTGACGAGTTTTGCATTGATTTATTAAAACAACGAGCGAATAAAGTGTATACAAAATTCAGACACTCGTTTGTTGGTAACCTTGAAACTGGTTCATGCGCTTGTTTTTCTTGTTTAGTAAAGCATAATATGTTAGAGTTAACGGCGAACTAAAAGAGTTACATCCAGAACTGTACAGCCAGGGAAAATATTACTGCGGTTTTCGATATTCTGCGAACTCTGACCTTCAAACAGTCCGTTGGAATTTGGATATTCGCTTCCGCCCACCTCAACAAAACATCGAAAAATCAATACTAAAAGTTCCTAAAATCCTACCAAATGACCAAATTTGATCTTTAGAGAGTATATATTAGCTATGTTATCATTTTGGTATTAAAAGTTCTTCGTATTAGTGATGCGGTTGGCGTTTGAAAGTCAGAGTTCGATAAAACCGCAGTAAGTCCGCATCTTAATAATGGCTAAATAAGATAAGAACTAACAATAGACCACTTTCATAATTCAGTTTTTTCCATTAGAGAAAATGAGGGCCTTGTGCAAGAAATTATCAATGCTATGTGAGAAATTACTTCAAGACAAATATTTTCAGAAAATATTATCACTTTTGGTTCAATATCAAAAAAGTTATGCGCTGTCAAAAATAGAGAGTTTTGTATGTAAATTTGACCAAAAGCCTTGGTAGCCTCGTTTTGGTGCATTTTCAGAATTTTAAATCCCCATATCTTGTCAAGGATTTAATGTTTTGTTTTGAAAATTGCACAAATTATCAAAATCAACAATCTTAATAATTTCAAATTGATACAGTTCCAGAAATAGTAATTTTTCACTATTTATGCTAATTAGCAGCGGCCATTATGAAAGTCGTGTATGCCAAAGTTAAAATAGTACCAGGGGCGTAGCGTATGGCGTTCCATCCCCGCCAAAAATCAATGTTGACATGAAACATTCAACTTCACGCGTCAACATTGTATTTGATACAATGCAACATTGAAGTTCAGCTCTCAACTTTCAAGAACTCGAGATCGAACATTCAACTACATACAACAACATTCGATTTGACTCATTCCAACATTGAAGTTCCCTGACAGCAACATCCAACTTAATCATCTTCAACCGACTTCATACATCAATATCGCAGATCACACAGCTCAACATCCAACTCCATATTTTAACATTCGATTTGGACAATTTGACCTCCAACTTTATACATCAACATCGCAGATCACTCAACTCAACATTAACCTTCATGCATCAACATCGGAGTTTATACAATTCAACCAACTCACAAATCAACAACAGAGTTCAAGCAATTCAACATAAATAAAAGCCGAACTTTCAAATTTGACTCTGGTAATTCGAACTTGTAGCTTATAATTGGTTTGGATCCCTGGTGATCCTTGTTGCTTGTTGCAATGTTGAAAGTTGAGTTATCAAACACGTCCCAAGTCCGCCAAAAAGTATCGTGTGTCACTGTGACGAGCCCTCCCCTCCCTCCTAAAAAGAACAAAAGAAACAACATCGTTCCCAGGGCCTTCTCTTCATTCTTTGAGATCAAAATGGCGGCTGAATTTAAGGTGTTTACCAGTAGTATTTTGGTGATCGATTTTGACAAAACTTCCAATTTTAGTTTTGCAAATTGGTCAACTTACATTTGTCTGATCAAAATGATTTTCACACAAAATACTAACTAAAAGGAGGGATTGAAAATTTGATTGATGCCAATTTTTTTTCCATGACACGTTGCTATGGCAACGAAAACCAAAAATCATTGAATTCAGTTTTCCTAAAATATCTCCCGTTTTCGATGAGCTCTAGAAAAATGGCTATATAGGTGTTAAACTTCACTTTCTTCCACAGTTAACCAACTTAAAATCAGAAAGTTTTATCAGAGGGATTTTGAATAAATCCCGAAAAACTTAACAAAACTATTAAATTTGGTGACTCGAAATCAAAGAACGAGAAAAAAATCCAACTTTCGCAAAATAACTTTTAATTGGTATAGATTCCGGAAGATCAATCCCACAAATCGATTTCTTCAAGAAATATCATTGAAAGTGCTAAAAAAGTGGAAACTGGTCGACCATTCAAATGAAAGCACAGTTGACGAGCAAAATTCTATCTCATCAGAGGAACAACTTACATCAAAGCCGCTCACAGGACCAATATATATACAAAGACTTTTGGCAACTTTTGACATCAATTAAAAGTTATTTTGCAAAGGTTGGATTTTTTTTCTCGTTCTTTAATTTCGAGTTACCAAATTTAATAGTTTTGTTAAGTTTTTCGGGATTTATTCAAAATCCCTCTGATAAAACTTTCTGATTTTGAGTTGGTTAGTGAAGTTTAACACCTATATAGCCATTTTTCTAGAGCTCATCGAAAACGGGAGATATTTTAGGAAAACTGAATTCAATGATTTTTGCCATTTTTCTAGAGCTCATCGAAAACGGGAGATATTTTAGGAAAACTGAATTCAATGATTTTTGGTTTTCGTTGCCATAGCAACGTGTCATGGAAAAAAAATTGGCATCAATCAAATTTTCAATCCCTCCTTTTAGTTAGTATTTTGTGTGAAAATCATTTTGATCAGACAAATGTAAGTTGACCAATTTGCAAAACTAAAATTGGAAGTTTTGTCAAAATCGATCACCAAAATACTACTGGTAAACACCTTAAATTCAGCCGCCATTTTGATCTCAAAGAATGAAGAGAAGGCCCTGGGAACGATGTTGTTTCTTTTGTTCTTTTTAGGAGGGAGGGGAGGGCTCGTCACAGTGACACACGATACTTTTTGGAGGACTTGGGACGTGTTTGATAACTCAACTTTCAACATTGCAACAAGCAACAAGGATCACCAGGGATCCAAACCAATTATAAGCTACAAGTTCGAATTACCAGAGTCAAATTTGAAAGTTCGGCTTTTATTTATGTTGAATTGCTTGAACTCTGTTGTTGATTTGTGAGTTGGTTGAATTGTATAAACTCCGATGTTGATGCATGAAGGTTAATTTTGAGTTGAGTGATCTGCGATGTTGATGTATAAAGCCCGACGTAGCTAATCGAACCGTTCGGTAATCGAACTTTATCGAACCCAATCGAACTTAATCGAACGATTGGGTTCGATTAGTTCGATAATCGAACACAATCGAACCAAAAAATTTCTGTGCGAGTTCGATTGTGTTTGATTTTCGAACTTTATCGAACCCAATCGAACTCAATCGAACACCGTTGAAAAAAACAACTTCACACAAATTTAACACCAAATTTCCACTGAAGCTCCAAGTACAAATGACGAGGATGAAAGCCAAGCAATGGACGAGAACTTTATATCAAATCGGTGTATAGAACACGTTAAAAGAAATGGACGACTATAAAGGAATGGGATATAGCGCGACAGCGCGACGGCGTGTTTGTTTTAAGACGGATTCACCGAGGATTCTCATTGCCATTGCCCTTTCGTAACCGGGATAGTAATAAAATTGAAAAAAAGCAATTTTCTTGGTTTACATATTCGTTATTTGGGGAATCCCGCACTAATGATACTTGTATTACCCCATTTCCAGTCGCTATCTATCCTCTGTTTCTAACAAAATCGAACCTATTCGAACTCAATCGAACTAATCGAACCACAGGAAGCCCATACAAGCTTTGAGAGCTGAGAGTTAAAAATGAATAAAAAAATTAATCACTTACATGAAGTCTTGTTTACGTCGTCTTTAGTCTTTATTAGCGATTTCAAGCCATTATAGCGAGTTTTAAAAAATCGGAGATTTTTTAAAACTCGCTATAATTGCTTGAAATCGCTAATAAAGACTAAAGACGACGTAAACAAGACTTCATGTAAGTGATTAATTTTTTTATTCATTTTTAACTCTCAGCTCTCAAAGCTTGTATGGGCTTCCTGTGGTCGAACCGTTCGATTAGTTCGATTGCTCAAAAAAAATTGTGAGAGTTTGATTTTGTTCGATTACCGAACTCAATCGAACCCAATCGCGTGATTGAGTTCGATTAAATTCGATGAAGTTCGATTAATCGAACGTTCGATTTGGTTCGATTAGCTACGTCGGGATAAAGTTGGAGGTCAAATTGTCCAAATCGAATGTTAAAATATGGAGTTGGATGTTGAGCTGTGTGATCTGCGATATTGATGTATGAAGTCGGTTGAAGATGATTCACGCTTGGCATAAATGACTCCAAAATCGCTCATCCAAATTACGCCATTTTACTCAAACCTTCATATCTTCAACAGTCTTTCGTCGATTGGGACGGAATTTTCGGAGGTGGATTATTATAGTCAGCGTTTTATTTTGTTATACAGAAAGTCACCACAGACGTCATTTTGACGTCATAGTGAATTGTTACATTTCTAGCGAAAATCTAGATTGACACCAGAGGTTCTGAAAGATGTTCAATTTGATAGCAAACAACTTTCCCTAAAATTTGGCGTGATTTTTATCTTGATACGACAATTCGTTGCAGAGTTATAACGGATTTTTAATTCACGATGACGTCACAGAAATGACGTCACTTATTATTATTAAGAGCTATTAGAAGTGATTGGAAGCAGTAAGTGTTGTTCCCACGATCAAGTCTAACTATTATAACACGATTCTGCATGACAAAGGTAAAAATTTTTACTCTGAGGTTTATTAGGGATATTTTAAATTATTGGTGACGTCATTTTGACGTAATGGGATTTTGCTACATATTCTGATTAATAATTTTAATACTTATCTTCAAAATATCGAAAATCTAAAAACATGCGATTTGAGCGGCTTTGAAGTTGTTTTGATGTGGAACGTATCAGAACAAACAGGCTTCAAACAAAAAAGATGAATGAAGAAGTATTTTTACGAATAGCTGTTAAAAATTTTTTTGTTTGAAGCCTGTTTGTTCTGATACGTTCCACATCAAAACAACTTCAAAGCCGCTCAAATCGCATGTTTTTAGATTTTCGATATTTTGAAGATAAGTATTAAAATTATTAATCAGAATATGTAGCAAAATCCCATTACGTCAAAATGACGTCACCAATAATTTAAAATATCCCTAATAAACCTCAGAGTAAAAATTTTTACCTTTGTCATGCAGAATCGTGTTATAATAGTTAGACTTGATCGTGGGAACAACACTTACTGCTTCCAATCACTTCTAATAGCTCTTAATAATAATAAGTGACGTCATTTCTGTGACGTCATCGTGAATTAAAAATCCGTTATAACTCTGCAATGATTTGTCGTATCGAGATAAAAATCACGCCAAATTTTAGGGAAAGTTGTTTGCTATCAAATTGTACACCTTTCAGAACCTCTGGTGTCAATCTAGATTTTCGCTAGAAATGTAACAATTCACTATGACGTCAAAATGACGTCTATGGTAACTTCCTGCATAACAAAACAAAACGCTGACTATAATAATCCACCTCCGAAAATTCCGTCCCAATCGATGAAAGACTGTTGAAGATATGAAGGTTTGAGTAAAATGGCGTAATTTGGATGAGCGATTTTGGAGTCATTTATGCCAAGCGTGATTAAGTTGGATGTTGCTGTCAGGGAACTTCAATGTTGGAATGAGTCAAATCGAATGTTGTTGTATGTAGTTGAATGTTCGATCTCGAGTTCTTGAAAGTTGAGAGCTGAACTTCAATGTTGCATTGTATCAAATACAATGTTGACGCGTGAAGTTGAATGTTTCATGTCAACATTGATTTTTGGCGGGGATGGAACGCCATAGCCGTAGCGAGGCCTGAGCAAAGGGGGGTAGTCAATGGAAAGGTTACATTTCAAGGTCCAGTTCCTGCCAAAATATGATAGCGCTAATTTTCTAATTTCCCCAGGAAGAACAATTTGGGACCAAAGTACGTGGGAATTTGTCCGGCATTGAGAAATAAAAACAAACTTCGTCCAATATGTATGTTGGATTAAAAAGACAATTAATAAAGATTAATTAATTAAAAGTAAAATTGTTGTTTTTACTCGCATTTGCCGCGCCAGAATAGTTGATTTCTGAAAAGTCATCACTTTGACTAAATTTGCAAGTTAAGTTGATGCGTGTTAGTCATCGCTTTGATTACATTCACCCAAAATTAAAAGTGAACACAAATTTACTGCTTTGAACACATTCAGTTTCCAGAATATATGACGTCTGTAAAGTCATTGCTATGCTCGTGTTACCTAGCAACAATCTTAAGAGTTTTAACTCGGTTTATATTAAGTGTTATAATCTTGTTTATCCCATTAGATCTAAGCCTTAGTCAAGAAGTCACGATCTAGTTCACGTGTACTTAGCCTGTAGGCCACACGTAAGCCATGCATGACTTCTAATGACATGTGATCAGCTAAAATACCTTATGCAATCAACATTTACAATATCTGTCCAGGCAAATCCGTTACGCAAGGAAATTACCTCCCAGGAATAATTATGATACTTTATATTCAACTTTTATGTTTTGATCCGCTTACCTAGCGTAATCTACGATTACACTTGAATTGCATATCACGAATAAGGTTTCCATTATCGAATGTATTATCAGTAATCGTTCAACCTACTTTGTTTAGCCTATTGAGTTATATTTTTTGCAATATTATCAAGGAATACGCCTCCAACAGAATATATTACAATTTGTTTTAAAATGTCATCCGGTTTATGACATCTCTCGTTAATGTTAAACCTAGTACTATAAATATGACGCGCTTGTAACTCTCTAGTTAGTTGGTGTTAGTTGGAGCTAGTTGCTGCTAGTTGTTGTTAGTTAAGAACGAGATACAATAAATCTGTTGGAGGAATTCACTGTCAAGTCCTTTTGGGGTTCACCTACTCACAAGATCCCGTGTGCTCAGGTCAGCTAATTATAAACTACCTGATATCACTCGCATTTACTAGTAATTTGATGCGTG
Organism: Telmatactis stephensoni; assembly: GCA_029948255.1. Taxonomy (NCBI): domain Eukaryota; kingdom Metazoa; phylum Cnidaria; class Anthozoa; order Actiniaria; family Isophelliidae; genus Telmatactis; species Telmatactis stephensoni. The sequence continues at coordinate 83,128 of JALIZF010001265.1, read as the reverse complement.
TAGACCATCAACTGTACTCCCATTTGCTTTAGTTTTCGGTGATTTTCGTTTGACCGTAGCCTGCGTAGCTGGCGGTTTAAGGGGATTGGGGAGAGGGGAGGGGGACTGGGGAGAAGGGGAGGGGGACTGGGGAGAAGGGAGAGGGGGAGGGGAGGGGGGGAGGAGAGGAGAAACTTCTCCTTTCTTTCCCCCTCCCATCCCCCTTAAACCGCCAGCTAGGCAGGCTAGTTTGACCGTGAAAGAAAAATGACTATTTAGTTTGTATAGTAGTTGATAAGAAATAAAAGAAAACAATGGCTTTAGAGTCTACTACCAACTATTAGTTTGTCTGTTCCTTCATGGTCAAATGAAAACCACTCGAGTAAAATTACTCAAGCTGGCTTTGGTAGCATTTGCTGACATTTTGAGTGGCGAGCAAAAATCCAAATTTGATTGCTTCGATAACTCATGCAATGCAAATCCAGAGAAAAATATAATATATACCTATTTCAAAAAAGGTTTTCGTATGAGAGGTCACAAGCCTACGCGTCAGTAAACACCCACCTTTAGAGTGGTTTCCTTCGTAGAGTGATTTTCACCGGACTGTGAAATAGTTACTAAGCTAATAGACACTAATAGATTCTGCACCCATTGTTTTCTTTTGTTGCAATACAACTATTAGACACTATTAAACATTGACTATTAGTAATTGTTTCACAGTCCGATGAAAATCACTCTAAATCGTAAAAGAATAGGCTAACTAATAGTTAGTGATAGACTCTAAACCCATTGTTTTTTTTTGTTGTTGTTCTTGAATATGAACCAAATAGTCATTTTTCTTTCACGGGCGACGGAAAATCACTCTAGCACAGCTTTACACGTATTATAGGCCAACCATTACGAAAGTACTGCATATACTGCAGCTTGCGCAAACCCAATAGTAAACACTGACTTTGATTTATGAGGAAACTAAAGCAAATTTATACAAATTAAATGTAGCATTTACTACTACTTTCCTCAATATTTGCTGTAGAAGTAAACCTATTTTTTATCCAGAGAGTTTCTAAAAGGCTTCTCTAGGTTCACAAATCAAAAATACTTAGTTACAGTAGTGAGCAGACAGATTAATTAAAAACTAATTGGACTGTCATAAAATATTTCAGAATATAGACTTACTGAAGAAGCAATATGTCCATCGAGTCAAAGTCGTTGAATAACAAACTTTTATGCGTAGTTGGGAGTGGCCTACCTAGTTCTTAAACAACATAGCCAGCGCTCTGGACAGACTGGTTTTCCAGGAAGTCCAAGTCAATATTTTCGTGGTTTCTACTAGTTACCGCAATTAAAATATTTGTATAAGTTGTACAATTATTGCTCCTGGATTAGTGAACATGACTAATTCAATGGGCTTAAAGCTGGGGGATCAAAATACACCAAATTAAATGGAAATTACTTCCGTCAAAACTCGCTTAATATATGCTCATTGTTCAGACATCGATCAGGGTCCACTATACCTTTGGCGTAAAACGTGAATGGCTGATTTATTTTGACGGGAAACGTGATTTAAGGTCTAAAATCTTTTTGCGTCCACGTGAAAGCAACTTTTGATTTTTTTGTGAATGACGGAGATTTTTTAATTATCCGTGACGCGTGAAAAGCCCAAATATTTTTGCATGATTTCATTTTGCAAAGGGGCATAGGGAACCCTGATCGATCCGGCTCTGTTGGTTTATTATCACCAGGTATCCTTCCTCATTTTAGAAGTGCTGCTTATTTTAGAATGAAAAATGGCCCTAAAGTTGTATTTTCATCGTTTCTGGGATGGTTATGTAACGTATAGAGAAAGCACCTCTTTTTTATACAAGCCAAGAACGTATCAAGATTCACTTTCTTTTGAATTGTCTTGGACAGTACATAACTGCTGTTCATCTCAAGGAATAACGAGGTACAGGTTCACAAAAACGGTAGTTAACTTAGCTTCAAAAATGTACATGTACCGTGCCATCTTGTCAGCATAGCTTAAATGTAAAGAGGAGATTTGACAAGATTTGATTAGCCATTTAGGGGCTTTATGTCAAATTTCCTTGCTAATTATATTTATTTAGTATTGTGATGTGTAATATTTTATTTATTAATACTGGCAAAATAAACAAAAAGTTCCAAAAAAAAAAGTTCCAAAACATGCATGTGACTTAAGAAAGACCACACGTGAATAATCTGTCTATATCTTCCGAACGGCTATTGTCTGAGCTTTGTTCTTCTTTTGTTCAGTCTCACCTGGATTCCGTGTTTAGTTTATGGATTCGGGTTCACTGTGTCTGGTGTATGAAAAACGTTCTAGAACTGATCGAAGACTTATTAGTAATTGTCCCACCAAATGAGGACGAGGACGCTAGATAATTAGCAAGCGGCCCTCCACTACCCTGAATCCGGACTGATTGCGTAATGATCGCCTGTGAGGCTGTTAACGTCTAGAGCACTATTTAGTAAACTTCGCCTCAAATTTTCTCAAGCTGTATGATTAAGGGATGAACTGGGATATGAGTTCAGCTTGGATCCCAGATACATATGTCTCTAATAATTATGTAATCATGATGCCAATACAAACGTTCATAGCGGTACAAGCTATATCAAAGTGAGTCCGATCATTCACCGCTCCATTTTAACGAATTTCTCATTGCAATTTCACATCATCTCAATAATTCAAAGAAAATTTGTTGAGCAGGCCTAAAAATTATTAAAAACTATAGCAAACCTGAATGTCAATTCTTCTTTCGGTGGGTTCTTTGTTGTGGTTGGTTTGAATAGAATTTGCACAGTCAAAACAATCCAGATTTGCATATTTCATATCAACAAAGTATCAGTGAATAAAAGCCGCTCATGTGGCGAAATTGCCAACTGAGATAAATACATAAAGAAAAAAATAACGGAGTGATAAAAATGACTTTTGTAACCTCGACTGACGCAGAAACGGGATAAAAAGAAAAAACTCAAAACGTATTATCATTTTCTATCTTATTTCAAAAATATTCAAAACGAGACAGTTTGCAATTCTTGACGAAAAAAATGGAACATTTGCCCGCAAATAGGTTTTTTGTGGTTACTGGCTTGTATGCAAGCCAGTAACCATTATGTCATCGAGCGTGTAAGTAAGTGTGTAAGTGTGTAAATGTGTAAGTGTGTAAGTGCGTAAGTGTGTAAGTAATTCGGATTTCCCGCAGTCGTTCACGAAGAGAGAACGAAAAACGTACGGAATTGGCTCGAGGATTACTTATAAATAACTCATTTTTTAGACAGTGGTTGTTATAATTTCATTAGATATTTCCTTTCGATGAAAAAATCTTAGAAGTTTTCGATAAATATGGAGTCTACGAACACACTCGGCATTCGCTTCGTTGATACCGCTGACAAAAAGGTCAAGCAGACTCGTTTTTCCATGTGGCTTGTGTAGACAATGATTTAATTATCTTTATTTTTCTTATTTAACCAGGCACAGCTTTTATTTTACCTATCACTACACTACTGGGGGAAATATGCAAAAAAGATGTGAAATACACGTGAAAATTATTTTTGAATTTAATTAGTCATTTAACAAAGAGCCAATGAGTCCAGATGTGACTACAAAGACTGTTCTGTTTGTTCAGTAACCTCAAAACATTTAGGAATAGAAAGTTGTGGTTTGCCTAGTTTGTCATTTTCTTTTTGTAATATATAATTTGGAGGACTTTTTGGAGCACTTTCATCATTCTCGTAGACTCCATATTGACAGAACAATTATAATTATTTTTTCTCGAAAGCATTCTTTCTTTCTTTTCTATTTATTTTTGTTGGTTTGTTTGTTTAGTTTAATTGCTTTGCTTGTTTATTTATCATTTGACCAGTAACCACATGTCCTCTTAGAGGGCTTTTATTATGTTTTCTCGTGGCGTTCTTGTCATCTTGATTTGTTACGAAAGACCATCTGTATACGTAACTTACATAACAAATTGAGATGGCTAGATGTACATGTGACTTACATAACACATTGAGATGACGAGAATTAGTAGTAATCGAGTACCCGCTGTACGTGAGGCCAGGCAAAAACGAAGTGAGATTAAAACGACCGCGTGGACGGTGAACTTTTTAGCCGTTTTAATTTTAAAACATAAAACCAGAACGTTTTCGTGTGGACAGGGCTTAGTTGTAAATCTTGTGGCGGGGCTAGTCAAGCCACAGTTGTTTCCAAAGTGGATATCTTAATACCTTGAAAAAACGAATTATCAGACTGATTATTAATAAAAGCACATATGCTCACAAAGCCAGTATTTAAAGAACTATTGTACGTTTACTGAAAAGGTATGACATAAATAAATTAAAAAGTAAATTGGTTACTAGAGTGCATACAATATATCCCTGAAAAAGTCGGCAGACTAATCTGTACAATTTAGTACAAAAGTTTAATTAGTGTAAGAAATAAGCGAGCCGTGACGGGACTCCCAGACCTTAACAGCTTGGGTTTCCTGTGGCATCCTCTCTAAGGTCCAAAACACATCGTTTCTAAAACGCTTCTTCAAACCTCAAATAAGGCATTTGAACTAAAGAAATACTGTGTTCATTTATTCAATTACGTTTACTCATGTTCGGTTATAATTATATAATATAATTACACAAGGGAAGACAATGTGCTTAGAACCGCCGTAACAAAACGCTCTTTGGAGCGTACAATGGTTGCCTGTACTGTGTGATGTTGCATCTCCCCAGCTCAAAGATGAGACTGATCGAGAACAAAGACGCCCATATGGCCGTTTCCTTGACGGCTGAGTGGATCTTATTCCCTCCAAATATGATGCCCCATGGCCACCTGATTCAAATGTCCTTTTGTGTGACCTTTCTGATTCAATTGTTCTTTGAAGTAATATAATTTGCCGTTTGCAACAGAAAGTGCAATGCTGCAGCCTCTTATCATGGACGCGACTTGAATAAATATAAATCAAACGATACAGATTTCAGTTCAAATTTTTTCCCAAGACAGGATTTATCAAAAACATTGTTTGGAGCTGTCCTATTGCATCTTGGGTAAAATCTGGAAAAAAGTGTTCCCGTCTTCGTGTTCTTTTGTAGAAACGACTGAAGCTGCTGTTACACTTACACTATGCAACAAGTCTCGCAATGGCGTGGCGAGAGAAGGTGCACGAACCATTGCAGCGTGTAACTTACCCTGCATCGCTCAAAATCAATGCAAGAAAACGATTGCAGCCACGTTTTATGGCACCATGTAACACCGCCTTCGTGCAACTAAACTTGTTTGCAACGCCAATGCGAGACAAGTTGCAGAAAAATTTGCACCGTGTATGTAATAGTGACTTGAGTCTTTGCCAGAACTGCTGGAACTTCATAAAGTTATCATCGTTTTAGTATTTTAGTATTTGCTTTTTGGGAAACCCCTTTGATGAATGCAGCTCAAAAAGTAATTAGAATACTGAGAATATACAACTATCAACTATCAAAATACAAAGCATCAGCTCAAATATTTCAAAACTTGAAGAGCGAAAGAGAAGAAAAAAGAAGAATAGAAGAAAAAAGGGGAAAAATGAAGAAAAATTAGGAAGGAACGAAAAAAGTTCAGGTGCCGCCGAGACTCGAACCTGTAACTCCTAAATCGGTCCCCCGGATTCAAAGTATGGAAAATTAATAATTGTTTGAAAATTAAAAAGTGAAAATTAAATTTTGGGACGATTCTCCCGAGACATTCATAGAAGCTGAGACATCGAATCGACTTACGTTTCGGATGAAGATTTCGGCCCCATCCACGCTATCCCGGTGCTACATAAAACAGTTGTCTTAGCCCGAAGGCTAGGGAGGGAGATGATATCCGGACCCTAATCCATACCTTTAGATATCACCTTAGAACGTTGCGCTATCTAGACACTTAAGGCTGGTTCACACTAGCGTCGGAATCAGAATCGGAATCGTAAGAAAACAACAAAGAATTTAGGGATTCGAATACAAAAGAAAGGTGTTTGTCTTTGTTCCTTCCTTTGTCTTTGATTATGCTTATGCTTGGTCTTAAGCCTGGTTTCCATATGATCGAAAACGATCGTAAACGATCGAGAACGATCGCAAGATCATGCAGCTCACTGGAGCGTACGATCGAAAAACGACCGTTTCCATATGATCGAAAAAGTCATGCAAGGCGAATCTGCGGGTTTTTGTTCAGCGGATATATAAATATAAACTTAATGAGTTTCCCGCCATTTTGGATTCGAAGATGGAGAAAAAAGCATCGTTTTTGGATTAGAAAAATATTTAGAGAAAGGGCGAACAATGGAGCGTATCACACGCTGTTTCAGGAGCTTCGAATATTCCTTCTTCCATGAAAAGTCCGGTATCAATATCTTTCGGATCGTTCCATCTTGGCCTAGTTCAAATGCCAGCTGATAGTTTGTAAACAAGCAATCCGTTACTATGGCATTACAGTTTCGGAAGCATTGGACTTTGGGAAAAATAATGTATTATGGTATACATTTCGATCGTGCGATCGAAAAAAGTGTTTCCATATGATCGCAGACGATCGAAACGGATCGAGACGGATCGCAAAATTAGAACCTGGTTCTAATTTTTCGATCGCTTACGATCGTGATCGCAAACGATCGTACGATCGAAAAACTTAGGTTTCCATATGATCGCGGACGATCGAAAATTTTTTTCTCGATCGTTCTCGATCGTTTACGATCGTTTTCGATCATATGGAAACCAGGCTTTATGCTTCTTGCGATGCTTATGTCGATGTCTTATGTCACACGCTTGACTTAACTCTTTTGTCTTTTCCTTTGTTTTCTGCTTCCGATTCCGAATCCGACGCTAGTGTGAACCAGCCTTTAATGATTTTAATGTCTAATTGGGGTAGTCTATTCGGCGAAGTTTCATTGTGATGCTAATATGCTTGTCCCATATCCTTGGGGACATATCGGAACCAATCAAATCTATTTATTTGAATGATTAATAAATTTTCGTGAACAAGCGAATTTTAAAAAGGTTATTAATTGCTGGATTTCAATCATTCCCTTAAGAATCAAACGATAAACAAAGGGCAGCCATGGATAAGCGAACTGAAGAGACACTCATGAAAAATATGCCGGTTGTTCACTGAAGTTCATTCAAGATGGATGCCACTTATTTGTACTGATAGTGACGGCCTTCACTTGGAACTGAGCCACATCATTTCCTATTTCAGGAATTTCCAAAGGTATGAAACTCGTTAAAGTTAAACTGATTGAAAATCGCGATTTATAAACTTCCGTTCTCAGTTTATTGACTCTATTCATACTTGTTACATGTATTTTCTTTGTCAAAAAGTAGCTTTAATAATACTTTAACGTTCATTTTAAGGTGTAGTTTTAGGTCCAGTGTAGTTTTGAGACCAGTTTTAGTAATTTTATACAGACTGGTCAGTGTTCATCAACTCAGGACATGCGTCTATAGTTAGTTTACTATATGTTGCACTCTCTCGATAGTGTATCTCCCTTATATAACAAATTTATACCTCTTGTGCAGAAAAACGTTCGTAAAACATTTCTTCACGTGTTTAACATTGCCTGTAAAGAGATGATGATGGCGAAAAAATATATGCGCCTGCGACACAAAAGACCAGAGGAAATACTATTAAAATGGCTGACTAACCACAGGAAACCCAAACCGAATATGCAAAGAGACTCGATCTACTAGCTCTTCACCTCAAGAACACATCTTTTCAAAACCGCTTTAGAGTCTTATCGTATATGAAATATAAAACGTGTCCACAACAAGGACTTTTAGACACATTTTGGCCTTAATGTCCAAACTCAACAAGTTTCATATTTTTGCTTAAGGGAAAGTTCACTTTTTAAAAGCATAGGGAGGAAGCTTGAGGGATTTTAGGGGAAGACCACCTAAAAACTCTGTTCTCTTGAAGGGAATCGCCTGAAAAAAAGTTGATTGTAAAGGGTAGGGGGAATCACTTTATAATTAATTGCCATACATATTGCAAGATGGCATAAAATTATTTTGCATAGAATCAACCCTCGAGTTACCTAGATTTTGGCCGTTTGTTTCCTAAAACCGAAAGACAAGCAAAACAACAACAACAACAAAAAGAACAACAACAACAACAACTAGGTAACAAATGCAGCAAACATTTTCTAGGTGCTTTTCTGAAAGAAAAGTTCGATATGTGTTCTTCTATTTTGCTGTTTCTTTGCCTGATTTTGTTCGACGTTTTTGAACAGCAATAACAATAACAATACCAACAATTTTTACAGCAGATTTCATTGGCTTCCATATCGGATATGGCCACGAAACCGTCTTTCTATTTGGCTAATAAATAATAATAATAATGCATAATAACGCAACACCTGTAAAGTGTACCACTACGTTACTCGATCAGGATGTTATCAGTGAAGCCGTTATTACAAAGTGAGCCAAGGCAACTCCAGTAGAGAGCTTGGGACGAAATCCAAATTGATTAGGTATTAACAACTTAATTGTTTTTATTCAAATAGTTGCACAGTTGGATGTGAACAATGCAACTTTCTCCAGGATTTTGTTTATTCTTGGCACGATAGTCACAACAATTTGAATAAAACAAGTTCCATAACACCTATAATTCGCCGATTACTTTCTAAATTTCGTTAGTAATTAGCGGCAACAAAGTTCTGTTACCCAGGAGATGTAAAGTTTTCACGGCTCCTACATAAAAAGAAAACGAAAAAAATATAAAATGAAAAAGATGCGTTTTTTTCATTTATGCGAGCGTTTGGGTTTCCTGTGGAATCCACTTAAATTCCACATTTCAAGGTCGCCCTTTAACAGCCAACAAAGGTAGTTTGACGGGTGACCCATGAGTGCAAGCCATCACCCCGTGTGAAAGTAAAAACCTGTACTTCTAAAACGAGGGCATTGTAAACACGTTGAAGAGACTGAAGTATGTCTCTCGTAAATTCACCTCCAGAAGTGCCGGCCCCCCTCGAGCTTACAAAACTCTTTACTCCCAAAGAGGTAGGTCTTTGAAGATCATTTGATCATTTTATTTTGATTTTAGTTTATTTTTTGCTTATTAATGTGGACTAAACTTGTTAAGGTTTGGGTTAAATATAGTCTTTGTTTTGTCTAGAGCTTTTATGTTTTGGTATCCAACAGTTTAGAACTCGAACTTGGAACAAACTTTTGGATGGAAAGTGTAGTATCAACAACTTGTTAAATCCAATTTGAAGCAAATTAGATGTATGTATTATGATCTCAATCCATCAAGAATCGATGAGTTGCCAGCTGGGCAATGCATCTTTGAAAAAAGTCTGGTTTATCGCTAAAAAAAGAACCGATCGTTTTCACCTTAATCCTAGTCCAATACTAGTTTCACCTATTTTCAAAAAATATGTATGTCATAGTTAATTAAAGTCAGGGTAAGACGGCGAACTTGTTGGCCGAACATTAAAAAAAATCGTTTTAAAAGGGCAATAAAAAGGCACGGCCGATTCACTGTGGAAGAAGAAGAAAGAACTTGTAAAATGCGAGAAAACTTTCCGTTTATTTTGGACGGTGCGAAGTCTTTCAATTGGGTGTTAGTAAGGGGGAGAAATTACATTATTCAAGTTCCCGACAAGTCAAACCTTTCACGCACCTTAACCGTTATACATGACAGCAAAAATTCTCTCCATCGACTAACCGAATACAAAATACAAGGGAATTCGAAATGTACGTGGATTTGTGAGAAAGACGAAAGACGCCTCAAAAATGAAAATGCCTATTAGATCTAGACGAGCTGTATTTTATTTCAACAAAGGTGTTACTAAAGAAAGAAAATAGTTGACAAGATTATCTCTGTCACTCTCCCTCCAGCGATCTTTTTAATTCATGTCACATCAATGACCACGTACTTCAATCTCATGCATGACACAAAAAAAAAGAAAGATATTGTTCCTATATAGCAAGGAGGCTTTTGTAAAAAGGGATAGAATCTTAAAAACTCTGAAACATTTCAAAAGACGAGTCAAACTGAGTTAAAATGAGGAACAATGCAACAAGCACTCACACATTGAATTTGACACAGCAGTTATTTTACCTGTTACAACAAAAGAAGTGAAAAATGTTTTTATTTTTTAATGACAAGAATTACTGGAAAATTAAAACAAAACATTAGCCTTTATACAAAGAAAATAATTTTGATTTTGAGGGTGAAAAATGAAGTTGTTATTACGGCCCACTGGCAAGCGCTAGCCCTTCAGTTTCTTGTCATGTCAGATTTAATTATCTTCTATTCAAAAGCAAGAAATGAGGGAGAGAAAATATTCAATGTCTTTTAAAGATTGAAATTATCTAAGTTATTGGGTAGCTTTTATTTGTGAACATTTCTTTTTTTAAGAGGTGTTAAAGAGGAGAGAAGAGTCATTGTTCAAGATTTTAACATCAAAGCCGTCCACACACCCTGACTCAATCGAATTGATACCTGTTGAACTCAACCAAAGACAGATTTTATGAATTTTTAACCTCTTTGTCAAGTTGTTAGCTGGTTAGGGTTGGTGACTTAATTTAACACGACTGGAATCAGTAGTTCGCAATATTTCTTCACTTCTAAAGAAGCCCAATTCGTTACATCTGATAAAAAACATTTTCTGACACTTCACACTTTTTTACATCTGATAAAAACACATTTCAAGTCTGACACTTCACACTTTTTAAGTCGTTACACGAACGATATCACACGTTTATCGAACGTTAACGTCCCAGTTCACGCACTCAACACGCTTTTTCACGCACACGTACAATCGTTATTAATCACTGCGCTGGGACAATATTGAAGCGTTATTTCACTCATAAATGCGTGGCCGTCCATGTTTAAAACAACTAGCATCCCGCATTTTCCCGCCTTTCTCTCGTTACCTTTCACGCATTTGGCACAATTAGATTTATTCAATCTTAATTCTAAAAGAGTATTTTTCAATACTTGCTGTCCAAATGTCATTGACTGACTTCATGCTACTGGTAATCCAGCAGCCACCACGCCCACAAAATCCCAGGTCAAAGCGTTTTTGACGGCTATCAGATTTAAGAGAGTGTAAAGGGGGTACCTGTCAACTAACTACTAAATGTTCATTGAAATTAGATTTGGCATTTTTTCCGGAAGTGACGTATTTACTTGCATGTTTTGTTATTCATGATGCATATACAGACTAGCAGTTTTTACCAAAAGCGACGTAGGTCCTTCAAATATGGTACATTATAGTGGGAACAGCTTCGTTCTGGTAATAGTAATAGTATTGCCGAGAAACGTCAATACACTCTCCCAAAATTGACAGTCACTTAGAGGAGAAACGTGGGTTGCGCAGTTGACATTTAGCCATAATTCTCACTGGTAATACCGCTGACCATACATAAAAAGTAGCTCATTATGATGACGTTTTGTGACGTAACAACATTGCCTGAATCGACTTTCTTTCTCAATATATAATAAGCCCAAACAGACACGGTCATATTCATAGACAGGAAACCCATCAAGATTAGTTTCGCTGCTAGCAATAATTTTGAATACTTTAAAGTGACACAATGTGACTCATAATCATCTTTCAGCCGGACCAAGAATGCGAATGCAGTTTTTGCAGGCCAGCAGCAGTCATCAGCCCATGTAATCTACCGGAAGTCAAAAAAGAGCCAATCACATCGGTAGGACTACAAAGAATAGACCGGAAGCCTCCGCCGCTGATTCCAACACATCTTCTACGAAAAAGCCACGTACAAATAATTACAAGTGATGAAAAGCCAACCCAAGGTAAATCTATCTGCTTTCTGACTGGGGGTTGGGGTGGGATTATTGAGGGGTGGTGAGGGGAAGGGACTAGACGCATAAGACAGCAGCACCAGGTTTTGTTTCTTCGTCTTTATCTTTATCAAGATATACAGGGGTAGCTGTGTGAGAACCGGACGACACACCCTCATTTGATATATATGGCTATCAAAGGAAGATAATTTTAGCGAAGATGTTACGACTTTCTTAATATTAAACCTGGCTTTTCATTTCTGTGTTTTTATCTTTCTACAGAATTGCAAACGATACCAAATGATGAAAACCAGACCACCATGCCGCATGAGCAAAATTCAACACCGCTGGCCAACAAACAAGTCACGTGCATTTGTAATTTTTGCTCCAAGAGTTTTACGACAACACGAGCACTCGAGCTACACGTTCGTAGACACTCGGGTCTTCGGCCGTATCCGTGTAAATTCTGCGACAAGTCGTTTTACCAGCCCTCCGAGCGAGCCGTCCACATGCGCACGCATACAGGTGCAAGACCATACCGCTGTCCATACTGCTTGAAGTTATTCCGCTACTCAGGTGACCTGAAACAGCACATCAATATCCACACAGGTCAGCGGCCTTACCAATGCGAGATTTGCAAAAAGGCGTTCACCAATCACAGCACTTTACGTCAGCACAAAAGGATTCACACTGGTGAGCGACCATATCATTGTATGGAATGTGGTAAAAGCTACCGGTACCACTCCTCCCTCAAACAACACCGTACGGCTCACCTGAAAAAGGCGGGCTTACTTATGACGTCATCCAAACCAACAGAAAATGACGTCAAAATCGAGATGGAAACAGAAGTGATCTAAGTTGTCCTATTTGGTATGAACATCAGCAAGACGATCTTAAATGTTGGTATTACTACGTACTACTATGGAATGGATTACCTCAGTTGAACTGAGAAAGTCAAGCTCACTCACTCACTTTAAAAGAGGACTTGACAGTTTTTATTCGAAGTCGGATTCCCACACAGCAAACATGTAAACCAGTTTTTATTATTTATCTTATTTGTAGATATTTAGCTGATGCTTTTACCGTGTTTAAATAAAGTTTTGTCTGTCTGTCTGTCTGTCTGACTGTCTGTCTGTCTGTCTGTCTGATAGAGGTGGTATTCGTTGTACAGAGATTACTTGACTTTCTTGTACATATGGACTTCAGAGGTGTCGTCTGAAATACTCTCAAATTTGACGTCATCCATTATAGAGTAAAGACGCGTAAACGATAAAATATGACAGGATTTTAGGAATATATATAATCAAATGTAGCACTTAAGGTGGCCCGTACCTATTGATTTGTTTGTTGGGCATGAATTTCAATCGCGTCCTTTTACATCAAAACCTTGTCCGATTTCTGAGAAATTTGCAGCCATTTGTCTACAAGCCTTGAAATTTGTACCGGTAATTATTTTTCTGCGAATAAGATCAAGTAATTTGAGATATCAGACGATTTTTAAAAATGGCTTTTTGAGAAAAATTGGTCATAAATCCAAAATTCCAAGGTGAATTTTTTTTCTATTTCGTCAATCAAGTATAAAGGCATGGAGGACTACATACAACATGTATCGTGCCAATTGGTGCCTTAGAAGTTGCGATACAAAATTTGTGCTGCCTGTTACGACGCAAAATTATGTAGTCAAAACTACCGCCAAAATCTCAACAAAATTTCAAAAACAGCGAGAACTATATCTGCTGTAAGAAAGACAAATACCTATTGTAACTTGTAAACAAAATTTGGAGAGATGAGAAGCTAAACGCCAATGTTATCCTCAAGTAAACTTGGGGAGTAATTTTTGTGACCACGAGGCGAGCGTTGCGAATTTGTATTACTTCGACTTCTACAAATTCTGTCGAATTGTTTCGTGAAATTTTCTCGGTATGGGATAGAACAAGATGTTAACATACCTGTTGCCAAGTGTCGTTGTGTTTGCTGCACTAGGTATAATTCAGTAAGCTTCAAAAGTAAGCAACTTCATCAAGTCGACGTTTGAGCTGCCAAGGTAAAACCCTCACGGTTTGTTAATTTATTCAAAACGACACCTTACTATCTGTTGCAAAATTCCGCACGGGATCCAGACTTTTGGGAATAAAGACATTAGTTCTCTGAATACAATTGCTTCTGAGTCTAAATCCCGTGTGAAAATAACAATTATGAAGAAATTATAAGTGACTTGCATGAACCCAACAAACTCAGCAGCGAATTTCAAGTTGGTAAACTGCGTAAGATTCAAGCTGTTCAGTTTCCCAGCATGCCTTACAATAGAATAGGTGCTAAAAGATAGGGCGCTAAATAGGTATGAGCCCACTATGGCCACAGACATCTTCAAAACTTTCTTATTTTGTCGTTCTCTTCTCATCCTGTCCAAGTCGTTTGGGTTTCCTGGAGTTTTATGATGACGGAGCTCATAGACGATCAAAATATAAAGAGATGTAATGATAGGGAGAGGAATAGCAGCGAAAACAACGAGCATAATCATATAGTGTAATTTGTACAAGTATTGTACACGCCTTTGTTTTTCATTAGCACACAGTATACCTTATCTTGAAAGGGTATGAGAGTCCTGTAGTACAAACAAGGAGATGCGACCACGATTGAAAAGATCCAGATCCCTGGTATAATGTATTTTAGTCGAGATCTGGTAATATAAAGCCTCCTTTCAGTGGATAGGCCACGGCGTAGAACCGATCGATGGCGATAAAAACGCAGCTTAACACTGAAACACCAATGGAAATATAGGAAATAAAAGAAGCTACTTTACACAAGGTAACTCCAAAGGCGTTGTTAATAAACCATCTATCATGATAGTGGATCTTCTTTATTTCTTTGGGAATGAAAAAAATTGTCGTGAGAAGATCACTGACCGCCATGTTGACCACTAGGAAATTAATGGTACATCTCAGTCGCTTGTCTCTGTGGGTTATCCCTATGAGAAGAGAGTTTCCCACAATGGAAGTGAGGAAAAGAAGGCAAAAAGCCACTGTTTTTGGTATTCGGTCAAAGTCGAATTTCGTATCAAAGGAAGACAAAACTTTGTCCTGAACCAGGAGGGAGGGAGCGTCTCCAAGGAAAACCGTGGTACAGTGATGTCTGCGATGTGACGTCACGGTGGCGTGGCATAGCTTCAACATGGCGGCAAAAGAAGGAGATTATACAATTCACAGGTTTCCTTGCAGTTTTTACACCCAAAACTTCCAAGTATATTCCTGAAAACCTCACTAAAATTTGAAGATTTTCACGGACATTCATCTATATGAACCTCAACGTTTTTGAGCGAAGAAATCGAACGTTTGAATTTTTTTCGTAACCTGTGTCGTTTCAAAAACTGCTTGAAAGACGAAAAACTCAACGAACATTTTCAAGGCTGGTGGACTGTGTTGATAGATTTGCAGCATCAAAAAAGTTCCCTGTATAACTGAGTAATTGAAGATTATGTATGTCACGTTTCGGAAAGATGCCTTCAGTAGAACTGCTTAACAATCCCTCCAAAGTTGGAAAACAAGAGTGTCTGCAAAATTTGAACGAAAAGGACTTTTATGCTTTGAAAGACAACAAATGAAGAAAAACGTTGCAAGGTAAAGGGCATGCATGATAGAAGAAAATGTGATGTCAAAAAGTCTCTTGTACCTATTAGATGATGTATTTTTCATTTAGAATTTATGATTGTTGAAAAATAAACATTTCTGTGGTAAATGCTTAAGTTTAGTACAAAAACTTCGAAAAGCTGGTTCTAACACGTGTAATCGGATAGTTAGCCAATTTTAAAATGAACTTCTCTTTTTATCTAAAATTTATTTCAGTCTCTCTGTGTAATTACAGCTCAAGTTAAGGTCTAGACTATTTTCAATAAAGAAATTGACAGCGAAAATGTGTTACTTGCATGTAAAGTAGAGTTGTTACACAGAAATCTGATCTTCAATCTAAATTGGAAATGCTGTATTGCTTGTGTTCTTTCTATTTTGTATTCCAAATAATTGATTTTCTATATCTATCTTCAATTTGCATCAATTAACATTTAAGAGCTAGTCAGAGAACTGTTGTTTTGCACTCAAAATAAACCAAGACAATATTGACTTGCATAAGTATAAGGAACATTCAGTACTGCCTCCTGTATTCCACATGAAAACATACAAAACCATAATTATGAAGACTAAACAATCAAAATGTTATGTTCTGCAATATCTAGTCTTTTAGAAGAACAATAATATATGGTTTACTTTTATGCATCAAAGCAGTTTTGTGGCATTTATTAGGTGGGCTTCTATTTGCTTTCTATTCAGTAGAATTATAACTGAACAACTAGCTGAACTGTAGTCCAGTCCCAGACTCTCTTTCTTGCCGCTCCTGGACTCGCGGAGAAAGAGAGTCCAGTATAACTTGCATGCGCATGGCAGTTTAGTGACCACGCGATCACCACATTCATGTGGTGATCGCGTGGTTACAAATCCTAAAGTCATCTAATGATTCAAGATGGCTGAAGAAGAAAGTGTTTTGTATACACGATATCAGTCTCATTTCGGAAAGCCATTTGTTGATTCAGTGAGCTATGCACTTGGAAAAACCAACTATAATCTTTTACCAAAGTTTGAGCAGTTACAGGCCATTTACGGATGGACAGTTGTGAAAGACGTATTTGTGAATTTTTCAGTCGATACGCATCACTACCACTGCTACCAAACACTGACATTTGCATATTGCAAGCTCGCAAAATACTAATTAATCAATTGATTGGCTCATTTTGTACATGCGCATGCAAGTTATACTGGACTCTCTTTCTCCGCGAGTCCTGGAGCGGCAAGAAAGAGAGTCTGGGACTGGACTAGCTGAACTGCAGAGTCAATAAAATGACTGGATCTGAAAAATATAGCAAGATCACAGGAGATTATCAAAAGTATGAAATACACAAACCTTCAAACAAATTATTAAAAGTTTTATCCAAAATCTTTATTTCATCTTTTTATCCATAGTACAAAATGGAATATTTTTCAGGTAAGCTATAATATACTTGATTGATATTTATCGAAGACAAAACAGGCAAATCGTTTTTTAAGTGACATAGAAGTGAAAAGAAGTTCAAAGCAATTAATATTGGTGCTTCTAGGTCTATATGTTTTGTATTTACTGAGCTGAGTCGTCCAGGAAAACGAAAATACAAATCTGATACGATATGTTAGGAGACGCAAAGGGATTGTTAAGCAAAACTATAGAAAATGGAAGCTAATAGCACAGTTCAGGCAAAAGGCCTATTACTTACGAGTACGTGGAACTTTTTTCGGGATTCAAAATGCTCTAAAACCCCGAGAAAAAAATTTTTTTCCTCGCGCGTCCTTCTCCTCGAAGAACGAAAAATGGCGGTTACTGAATAAGACAAGCACTTCAACTTTCCTTTGTTTTGAGCCGTTTTCCTCGTCAGATTGGTGTCAAAGACAAGACTGATACAGATTGAAGGTAAAGCAATAGCAATATTGCAAAAGTGAAGGTAAATGTCTTAAGGAATTTCTAAAAAGTACATTTTCAACTACATTTTGGAATCTGTTTTTCGGAGCATTTTGAGAACACAATTTTGGTTGCTATGTACGCCATCCGTGACGTCACATCGCAGACATCACTGTACCAGCGCGCGCCTAATAAAAACCATTGGAGTCACCTCCTCCCTCCTGTCCTGAACAAATTTCGATACGTTAAGATTGTCCATTGCTGCTTCTATAAGTTTCTCTGTACTTTAGCTTCTCTAAAGAAAATGAACTGTTTTCTGGGTTTGTCGTTAATAAACGTCTTGCTTTGACAAGTACGTGGTTTTGAACAAAATGAAATCTATCGTCATTTGTTCCTCTTGGTTTAAAAAAACGTGTGCGATCATCACGGATTGGTTGCTTGTTGAGATAAGACATTAAGTCTATTTTCAATATGTCAATTAAATCTTTCTCTTCTTTACATTAATAACAAATTCAATATGCATTAAATCCTAAGAGCTAGTGCCTTAGATGATTAGATTTCTGATTAGATTTTTCAGGTATCCACTTTAAATTTGAAATTAGGTATTCATTGTCGACAAGAAGTGCAGTGAAGATGTGACTTTTGACAAACTCTGATTGAGAACTAAAAATAAATAATGGCGAAAACAATAAAGATTCAACATGTGTCGCCGTTAACTATAATTTCAATTTCGCGCGATAACCGTGACAAATTGCTCGAGCTTTTGGTTTTGGACTTATAATATTTAATCAACTTATCAACTAGTCTTTATCCGGAAGAACTTTCGCAAGCATTATAAATTTTAACTTCCTGCAGCTGTAAGAATATAGCATTTTCCACTCGGGCTCAAGTTAATAGATAATCAAAAAGTTTTCGATGAGATTGTTCACCTTCACCTTCACATTATCTATTAAATTCAAAGTGCCTTGTTTGATAGTGACTTTGAAACTGTACAGGACATTCGTTTGGTAAAAACTGATAGTTCGCAACTATCTTCAAATACTGTTGTCTTTTCAGCTTCAAATTGCGCAAATAGTTTTCCGTCTTCTCTTTTTTTCAACATGGATTTTTTCGTTTCATCTACATTCTTTGGATATTTAATTTATTTATCCAAGCGTTCGAGCCCTTGGCTCATCATTAGAGACAGTTAAGTTCATTTTTTGTTTTGTTTTCTTTGTTGTTGTTTGTCGTTTGTTTTTGTTTATGTTGTCGTTGTTGTTTTGTGTTGGTGATGGTGGTGTTTTTGTTGTTTTCACTGATTCTGCAAGGTTTTCCATCATGAAACGCCCCTCCTTTCGTTAATTATAAACAGCTCAGGATTGGAACAGCTTTTCTGACTCGTGATGCACTTTATCCACCATTAGGTAAAGGAGTTGATCACTGTCCAACGATTTGTCTACAGTCTACAGTTGTTCAATCTGTAGCTTACAGGTGTGCCCATGTACTTAGCACAACACATCTAAGCAATATCGAGGGTCGGGAAATGTTTTAATCAAACTCACCACGATATCGAATTGTCATCGGGACAAACTGACGCCATTAGGTCATTATCAAACTTGTTTTCTTATAAACACTTGTTGTTGTTTTGGAATAAAAACACTTAGGCATAATATGTCCATAGTCCACCTAGGCGTAATATGTCCATAGTCTACCGAGGCGTAATATGTTGCAGTCCAGTTCAAAGATATGCTTCACCTGCTACATACATGCATGATTAGAACGAGGCAAATCTTTTGTCTTGTTACGAATGTCGACTGAGCCTAGTTTCCATATGAAATCGAATTGGTTTCCTACACATACATGTACAGATGTCTCTAAAATAGAGTTTCTCAAGGAACTAATTTCCTCCTATACAAACTGGCGTCTGGACCCCATACAGAGAATTCAATTGTGTTTCAGATGACAGAACCTCTTCTGATATGATCTAATTATAAGTCAGTCAAAATCCAGGTTATCCATGTTTTACAAGAAAAGAAAAATCAATCAAGTGGTTGAGCTGGAGTCCGAACCCTGACTTGTAAATAATGGGTCAATTATTTGAAATTATATAAGATATTTTTCAATATCGAGTAAAAAGGGCTAAAAGTGCCAAAAACTATAGCCCCTTGTACAAGACCTGTACAAGTTTTAATTTAAGTTTTCGTTTTGGATTAACAGTCAAATTAATTCTATTTTTATCAGTTAGGAATTGATCTACTAAGATACAATACCTGTTGTTTGGGATTCCTGTGTGAACCGCCCCTGGGGACCCCCGAGAGGAGAGCAGAATTGAAGTATTTTTGTTCCCGCCGGTGACCGCTCGGAAGCGGCAAGAAAACAGGTTCCAGTTACATCTTTATTTCTTTTAGTTCGTCGTAGGAGCTAACGAATTTGTAAGTTATACAACATTTGAGTTTAAGCATACATGTAATTTTTGCTAAATAATTTTATATGTAATTTCTCTAGTTGACTTTGTTTCTTCATAATCCGTGAAGACCTCATGTCACATGGCCAAGACTGATGTAAAGTGCAAAAATAAACCCTATGATGAGCTGATGCTTCTTAAACTATAAGTAACCTTACGCCACGATAAGGCGAAACACCTGTTTAAAACAGTCTTTTGAATTGTACAAAGTTGTTATCCTGTATTTTTTCTCAAATTTAGCAACTTTCGAGGTGAACATAAAGAATTATTTGGCAATGGAGCGAATCAATGCTTAAAACTCATTTTCGATTCAAATTTTCACTTTGGATGAACACTTTAATCCAACTTTTATTATTCAAAACCACTTACAAACAACCTAAACTTTCTGAAATTAGTAATAACTTTAGTTTTATACAACAGTTATTCTTCGACTGAAGTAGTTTTTGTTGCCCAATGCTTGACGTAAGTGCACCCTAAAGCTCCCTAAAAAAACTTGTAAATATCCTAAAAGTAGATATACGGACGATAATATCAATTTCAAAAAGAAATTACTTATTTGAAATATTTTTGAAATGTCTTTTACTTCAGTTGTTTGAAATGCACTTTAAGAAACTCCGCGAGCTTTATAACTCTATGACTGGTCGGGATGACGTAACTAAAGCGACTTGGTTCTTATCATTCCACTTCAGACTCACCAATCCAACAGAGCATAGAATCTATATATCTGGCAATTTCACAGGAAAATCCCCAGAAACAACACTGATCTAGTACCAAAAATGCATGGTCAGTACGTCATCTGGCACTAGGTATCAGCTCTCTGAAAATCCTCTGAAATTTTTACACAGGCTTCCCAAACACGCTTTTCTCAAACTTTGCAACGGTTTTCCTCAGCCAGCAAAAATTGATGTTCAAGAACGCGCACTAAGCAATCGATCAGGCACCCTTTGCGTAAGCAACTGAACTGATAGGTCCTGATATAATGTACCCAGGCGTATACACTTTCTCTCGCAGAGGAGAGAGACTTGGAAATCGGCTCTGACAAGCATGGGAGCAAAGCGCAAAGCATCGGAAAACAGGACATGGGACACGCAAATATATCCAGATTTTCATAAAAGCCAGTCTAAAAATACGAAAAAAGCAACTTTGCGCAATTGCAGCCATAAATGATATCGAAACAGAGGGAGGGGAAGTCTCTATAAACCTTCCGTGCTGAGGATTTCATGGTAGCCATGTTTGTGGGCTGAAGTACAATAGAACGTTTTTGAATAACAAAAGATTTTATTTATAGAGTAAATGTATGGATCAGATTGATGGTGAGGACAGAGGACGGTCGTTGTAGAGAGGTGGTCGTTGTACAGAGGTTTCAATATAGAGTAAATGTATGGATCAGACTGATGGTGAGGACAGAGAGAGGTGGTCGTTGTGCATAGGTTTCAATATAGAGTAAATGTATGGATCAGATCGATGGTGAGAACAGAAGACGGTTGTTGTAGAGAGGTGGTCGTTGTGCAGAGGTTTCAATATAGAGTAAATGTATGGATCAGACTGATGGTGAGGACAGAGAGAGGTGGTCGTTGTGCAGAGGTTTCAATATAGAGTAAATGTATGGATCAGATCGATGGTGGGGACAGAAGACGGTCGTTGTAGAGAGGTGTTTGACTATACTCTTACGTACCGCGGCACGCATTGTTCACTGCAGGAGTTCACGTCAGCTAATGAAAACTGTTAATTGATCACTACCACCGCCTTCTAATAATATATTCACCCCGGATATTTACATCATAACCTGTCGTGATTATGGCTGATACAGTTTGAGAATTCTTTACAAGTACAGTCATTATATTTCTTCCAAGTAGACTACGTAGACTACGCCATGAGGGTTTGTCATTCGTCCTCTCGTTTTCTCAGGTTCTGTTTCGTACTTGTTTGGCTCGTAAAAGAGGCATGTTCCAGCAAGTCATGGGATCCCAATTCAGGTACATACAAGATTTAAGCATGGATAGAAAATATTAGGAATTATCAAGTGTATTACATATTCGTATTATATATTCAGTGTATAATATATATTAGTCATTTAGTATATAAATTGTAGTCCGCAAATCGACTCAAAAACCTTGTTGTCTATATACTTATAACCCAAAAAATATTGCATGGCCGAATTAATATCCAACAGAACTTGTCTAACTTGAGAGAAAAAAAATTGATTTTACATTTTTATATTCACTGTGAAATAAATGTTTGCCATATTATTTGTTATATGTTTTTGCAAGAACTTGCACTTGAATAAGTTGATACAATGAAATGTACACCGGAAGAAAACTTTCATTTCTTTTGTTTACTTAAGCAACAGTGAAATATAATTAAATGTTCGAGTTGATAAAAGGGTATTGTCACCATAATCCATTTAAGGTATTTCCCGTCAATAAATATAGAGTTGGTTTTGTGACAGTTTGTTATTTGATTCAATCGTGTGTCAGCCAACCCGCAAGGTCTCTGGGTAGAGAGGGGAAGTGATGAAGCAACTTGACCTTTGACACCACAATTTGTAGGAGAACTGAAGCGTGACAAATTCAGGGTTACTGGCCTTTTGTTTTGTTTTGTTTTGTTTTGTTTTGTTTTGTTTTGTTTTGTTTTGTTTTGTTTTGTTTTGTTTTGTTTTGTTTTGTTTTGTTTTGTTTTGTTTTGTTTTGTTTTGTTTTGTTTTGTTTTGTTTTGTTTTGTTTTGTTTTGTTTTGTTTTGTTTTGTTTTGTTTTGTTTTGTTTTGTTTTGTTTTGTTTTGTTTTGTTTTGTTTTGTTTTGTTTTGTTTTGTTTTGTTTTGTTTTGTTTTGTTTTTAACTAATTAAACATGTTTCTTTGGGCATACAACTTAATTAGAAAAAGGATTACGAGAAGATTTGTCATTGTTTTTAATTTTGGATATTTAATTTCGGCCTTTCTCCAAAGGCCATCAACAGCAACTAATTTAATACCAAATTTTTAACTAATATTTTGATCTTTATTTGTTTCAGTGACTTATTTCCTGGCTAAGGCCGCAGAAAACTGTAACTCAGCCTGCGTAACCCGCAGGATGTCCTGCGTTAAACAGGATGCTTTTCCAAACGACTCTCTTTATATTTTTCGCTCCATTAATGTGTCTTGCCTGACAGGGTTCGACACTGATCGCTACACTTATCCTGATCAACCTAATCTGATACTCCAGGGAATGTGGAAAGGACGATGTACAGGATTCCATTATCCGAATCGTACTACGGACTGTGGTCGAGGAGGAAACCTTTCAGCACGACGACTTTGTCCCTGTCAATATATACCCAGTAAGTGAACATGCCAATTATCGGGGAGGGGGGAGGGGGGGGAAGTATTTAACAAAGGAATGGGTATACTCTTCATACCTTTTTAGGGGCTAGAAATAGCAGTTGCATATCTTTTAGGGGACTGAACATGTTGAATTTGAAATGTTCGATATTACTTTGGCGGCCTGGGGCAACTCTCATTTGTTTAGGTCGGGATGACCATAAAAAAAATAACAATATTGAAAAAATACCAAATGTGATTTTGATCCAACAATGCACGACAATCACTCCCGACCAAAATATATGAGACTGAGGACTCCCTTCTCAGAGTTCACTGGAGTTCACTAGCTCATTTCCTATGATAGAAAATATCTAGAAAATTACATTTTCCTATGATAGGAACTGGACAAAATGTAAGAAAATACATTTTCCTACATATTTTTTAGATGTTTTCTAACATAGGAAATTGTATTTTCCCAGATATTTCCTATCATAGGAAAATATAAAGGTAGGAGATATCTAGGAAAATGCAATTTCCTATCATAGGAAATATGTAGAAAAAGGAAAATATTGGCTCGCGAATAGGAGATTTATGTTTTCTCATTGCTATTTGTATTTAGGATCCACGTGAGGGGCATAGAAGTATTTAGTATTGCTACAAGCAACGTGAGACCGGTTTTCGGAAATAGCAATTGCATGCCCCCCCCCCCCCCCCCCCCCCTCTAGGGCTATACAGCACGTGAGCAGCTAAATGTATTTTCCTTTTCCTACATCTTGTCCAGTTTCGATCATAGGTAAATGCAATATCCTAGATATTTCGAGCAAAAATTTCCAGTGGTTTGGTAGTATCCTCTAAGGTCCTCTAACTAGTAGAGTAAAAACGTCCACATGCAACGACCCATGATTTTCTGAAGCAGGTTGAAACGGTTCTTACTTTATGCATGTCTGGTTCTTATGTACTGATTCTTAATATCCTCAGTTTCTTATATATATGGCATGGGTTTTGTAGTGTATTTAATTAATTGTTTATAATGTTTTAATAAGCTCGGGTGGACACTGACACTGGCCTTTACATAGAAAAACAAAAAAATTTAAGGTAGCTCACTATAGTTTAACGCGCACGCGTGCGCTTAAGATCATGAGCATGCGCAACATTGAAACTTGCAGATTTTTTTTTCTGACTAACTTTGGTGAGCTACCTTAATAGCGTTTATATTTAGTATCCTTTGGGGATTTGGGATACCCATCTAGAAACAAACTTACGGTATCTTTTAGGGGTTCTGACTCCGAAATTTTATACGGGAGTGTACCTCGTGTAAAATCACAGAATCATGATTAAAAGTTTAATTGCAGCAACAGCACCAATTCTTCCAACACCCAAAACAAATACAACAGTAGCAACACTATCAACAGCAACAACTACCAATATTGTAAAAACTTCGACAAGGGCCAAAACAAAAACAGAAAAACAAGCAACAGACATAATGGGTGCGTATGTTTATTCAAAAAGGTTGTCTTGTGAATAATGAATATGCAGCCCAAGATCGAAGGGCATTGTGGGTGTTGTGGAATTGGTCGTAATTGACAGATACAGCTCCATATACTGATACAGTTCAGAGTTCAGACTTGCACTGACTTCACCAGGGTTTTCATTCTCTCTCTCTCTCTCTCTCTCTCTCTCTCTCTCTCTCTCTCTCTCTCTCTCTCTCTCTCTCTCTCTCTCTCTCTCTCTCTCTCTCTCTCTCTCTCTCTCTCTCTAGTATGCTGGACATACTAGCTTTAAATGAAACCCGTCTCGACGACTCTATTTCTGATAACTTTATGTCTATCCAGAATTATACATTAATTCGGAGAGATAGAAATAGATTTGGCGGGGGAGTTTGTCTATACATTCATACAAGAAACTCCTACAAAATCAGAAAAGATATTCTTCTTAATAGAGATCATGAGATTATTAACATTGAAATTATCAAACCAAATTGCAAGCCTTTAGGTATTTGTGCTTTTTATAGACCACCTGACAGCAGCAGATCATTTTTTGAGTCTTTAGAATGTATCATCCAAACATATGACCATGAATCCAAGGAATTACTGCTGATGGGTGATATAAATTGCAATTATCTATCGGACCGAGATTCTAACTTACCTATTATAAAATCTATTTGTGATATTTACCAAGTTAAGCAAATTATAGATAAACCAACGAGAATAACGCAAACTTCTAGCACACTTATAGACGTAGTTTTTACAAATGAACCTAGTCGAATAGTTACTTCAGGTGTTTGTCATCTAGGCATAAGTGACCACAGTCTTGTTTATGCCATAAGAAAGTTTGCAGTTCCATCAAATAACAAACACAAGTATGTCACTTATAGATCTTTTAAGAAGTTTGATCCCGATAGTTTTAGAACACAATTGGGCTCGGTTGATTGGTCATCGGTAGAAAAGTTATCGGACCCTAGTGACATGTTAACTGCCTGGGAGAAACATTTCCTTGATGTAGCAAATACGCATGCCCCAATTAGAACTCGTAGGGTCCGAAACAGCCAATCACCCTGGCTCAGTAGTGATATTAGATCAATGATAAATCAAAGAAACTACCTAAAAGATCAGGCTGTTAAAAAGGGTGACTCTAAAATCTGGAAGGAATACAAAATCACCAGAAATCAAGTAAATAATGAAATTAAAAGAGCTAAAGCAAATTATTACAATTCTCAGATTGAAAGAAATCAAGGAAATTCAAAAAATCTTTGGAAAACGATAAATGAAATTAGTGGCCGGAATGGTTCCACAAATAGCTCCATCAAAGAAATCAAAGTTGATAACAAGGTTTTCAATAATCCTGATGATATTGCAGAAGTAATGAATAATCATTTTTCTGCTATTGGTTTAACTTTAGCCTCAAATCTGAGTGAAAGCGACATCGATTTCAGAACCTTTATGTATCCAGCTAAATCTTATTTTAGGCAGTTTCAAAATGTCTCAAGCGAATTTGTTGTAAAATTCATAAATAGTATGCCGGTAGATAAGGCCACTGGATTAGATGATATATCTTGTCGCCTTTTGAAGGAAGCGGCACCGGTAATCGCTCCTTCCATTGCCAGAATGGTAAACAGATCGCTGGCCACAGGTGTTTTTCCCTGTGGCTGGAAGAGAGCTAAGGTGATCCCTCTTTTTAAGGCTGAAAACCGTGATGATCCAAATAATTATAGGCCAATATCCATACTCCCAATTTTATCTAAAATTTGTGAGAGGGCTGTCTATAAACAGATCTATGGGTACTTTACAGATCATAACCTGTTCACTAAGCATCAGTCAGGCTTTCGTCCATTACATTCCACTCTCACTGCTCTGTTAGAAGCTACTAATGAGTGGTATGTAAATATGGACAAAGGCCTAACTAATCTTGTAATTTCCTTAGATTTAGCAAAGGCCTTTGATACGGTGTCGCACAGTATATTGATTTCAAAATTGAATTGTTATGGTGTCAGCGGAAAAGCCTTGGATTTTTTTAGGTCGTACCTAAGTGACAGAACTCAGTGCTGTGCTGTTGATACCTTTATATCAGAGCCTAGGATGGTCTCTTGTGGTGTCCCACAGGGGTCTATTTTGGGACCACTTCTCTTTATTATATATGTTAATGACATGCCAAGTTGTCTCAACTACACTGAACCACGCCTTTATGCAGACGACACCTTACTGACCCTGTCCTCTAAATCTCCTACAGATCTTCTTAAGAGGATCAATTCTGATCTCCAAGGTATCTGTAGTTGGTTATTGGCTAACAGGCTCAGTTTGAATGTCCTCAAGTCTGAATATCTGGCAATTGGCTCACAATTTAAAATCTCAAATCTAGGTGGTTTTGCTCCGATAAAAATCAATGGTTTCGATCTTAAAAGAGTATTTTCTCTTAAACATCTCGGCGTTCATATTGATCAAAACTTAAATTGGGATGCTCACCTGGATAACATATGTAAGAAAGTAAAACAGACTATCTATGGTTTGAAACAAGCACGGAACTTAGTTCCTCTCGATACCCTTGTCACCATGTACAAAGCATTTACGCAGCCTATATTCGATTACTGTGACCTTGTTTGGAGCAATCTAAACAAAGGACAAATTGATCGTCTGCAAAAACTTCAGAATAGGGCTGCTCGTATTATTACTAGACAAGGGTATGATGTGAGGTCTTTTGACATCCTACAGCAGTTAAAGTGGGACTGTTTGGCTGTAAGACGCGACAAAAGACTTTGTCTATTGATGTATGACGTCTTACAGGGAAACAGCCCTGCCTATCTACGAGAACTTTTTGATAAAGCTAAGGATTCAAATGGTTATAAAGCAATGCTCAGGGATAGTAGTAAATTAGAAATTAAGCACGTACCAAAGACAGATTTCTTTAAAAGCAGTTTCTCGTACAGAGGAGCTATAGCGTGGAATTCACTTCCACCTGAAGTGAGATCCTCAACTACCAGAAACAGCTTTAAGAGAAATCTTGATAAGTGGCTATCTGACAGTGCTCCATAACTTGTTCTTTTTGTCTTTGAGTAACTATTGTTTCCTTAATCATTCAATATTTTATATTTATTGTATATTTATACATTTTTACCATACGACTTTCATGTAAAGAAGTTTTTAACTTTTGAAATTATCGTATTGAAATAAAGGTGCATTCATTCATTCATTCTCTCTCTCTCTCTCTCTGTTTTGTTTTTGTTTTTCATAAGTACAGCTATGATTGAATGCGATCAAATTACACATTATGGAATAATAAGTGCCAAATGCACCGCTAGCAAAGATCAGATTTCACACTAATTTGTTCAAATTTTCTCATTTCAATAATTTTAATATATTTATATATTTTTTAATAATTTTAATATATTTATATATATTTTTTTTATAAGAAACAACGACGATAACGGCTGAAGAAGGAACTAGAACAGCGTTGCCAACAAACACAAGTCCATCAAATGTTGTAGAAAAAAGGCTTCAAACTGATGAGGGAACATCACTTAACACGTGGCAAATCATAGTTATTCTACTCGTGCTTCTTGTGATTTGTGGAATTGTTGTTACATTAGTTGTTGTATACAAGAGGAAAAGGTACGCTTTAGTGTCTCTCTCACCTACTGTACGCCTTAAAATCTGGCTTTGGGAAATAAAAGAGAAAAAAACAAATTTACCCTCCCCTCCCTGGCCCTTTTTCCCCTCCCTGGTCCCCCGCCTGCGCTCCAACTCCTCCCCTCTCAGGTCCCCCTCCTCCCCTATATATATTCTCATATAAAACTCGGATGCACCTTATTTTCAGAGAACGAGGAAAGCCTGGCCCTTCAAGAATTATTTCTAAAAGACTTCCTGTCAATCTAAACCTTGGACAAGTGTCTCAAAACCCAGTGTATATCGACTCTATGATTGACTTTAGTCAAACAAGGTGGGGGAAGTATAAGATCGCTTATTGTCTCCCCGCTGACCATTCCCTTAATATATCCATCTTGGAATCACGGTGGAGATCTGAAAATCTCAACACATGCATTGACAAGACATTGCATTGCAAATTTTACTGTGGTTGAAAAATTGTTGAAACAACTGATTTTGATGATATTAGCTTTCTATGGAACAGCATTGCAAAATATGTTACAGAAGAAATTACAATTTTTTTTTTTTGTAATACAGCCACACCGTGGGCCCTATAAAAATTTAATGATTGTTACCAGGCGCGAAAAACAGGTCACGTGATTATCTCTGCCTTTTACTGGTTCTCGTGTACACGGTGCTTGTCTATCTTCTTCACTTCTCTCGCTTGATTTCCTCCCTCACTTGTCCTGATGATATGCTACTACTTTAGTGTAATTCTGTTCATGTTAGAACTGTTGCTCGATCGCGAACCGAATCCAAGGATCACCTTTGTGAGGCCATTGAGGACACTTACTATTCCAGGTCAGTTTGTTTGTTTGTTTGTTTGTTTTTGTTTGTTTGTGTATTTACAACAAAAGTCTAAACAAGGTTTATCTGTTGTCTTGCAGTCCCTATTCAAACAATGACGCCAAATCAAGTAATTGCTATGAAGAAGTAAATAAATTGTAAGTGTGTCGGACAATGGTTGTTTTCTTCCTTCCTTCCTTCCTTCCTTCCTTCCTTCCTTCCTTCCTTCCTTCCTTCCTTCCTTCCTTCCTTCCTTCCTTCCTTCCTTCCTTCCTTCCTTCCTTCCTTCCAATTCTTAAGAAATTACACTGGCTCCCTGTTTCTGAAAGAATCGAATTCAAAATCCTCCTTTTAACGTACAAGTGCCTTCATGGACTCGCCCCAAAGTACCTTTCTGACCTTCTCAAGCCGTATAAGCCCAGCCGTTTACTGCGTTCCTCTTCAAAGCTTCTTCTCGAAGAACCAGGTTCAAGAACTTCTACCTTTGGCAAAAGATCCTTTTCACTGGCTGCACCTTCCCTTTGGAACAATCTACCGGACACTGTGAAACATGCTATCTCTCTGGCTTCCTTTAAATAATCTCAACTGAGATTTCGTTAAACTTCAAGAATCTGTAATTCTATCTGGCCTAATGTAAAGAGCATCGAGACTTTTGTATGATGCGCTTTGAAGAACCATTTCTTATTATTATTATTATTATTATTCCTTCCTTCCTTCCTTCCTTCCTTCCTTCCTTCCTTCCTTCCTTCCTTCTTTTCTTCCTTCTTTTCTTCCTTCTTTTCTTCCTTCTTTTCTTTTCTTTTCTTTCCTTTTCTTTCTTTCTTTCTTCTTTCTTTCTCTTTCTTTCTTTCCTTCTCTCCTTTCTTTCTATTTTTCTCAATCCTGCTTTTTTCTTTTTTACAGAAATTCTGTAGGAATCGATGTATACCACAATCCCCATTACGAAGCCCTCGACGAAACAGCAAGCATGTAAGTTTGATGTTTTGTTATAAACAGCAGCGTTTATTATGATAAGATTATCGATTTTTTTGTGTGTTAAACGAACTGTATGCATTTCGTACACAGAAGTAAGAAGCGATCAGAGTCACTCAATGTTCTCTATCAAAAGGTTGATGACAACGAAAAGTCCGAAGGGTAATAAATTCGTATTCATTTATTAATTTGTCATGACATCACTAGGCCCATGCCAGTTCCACAGTTGTGACTCAGTTGACCACTGCAAGAACACTAAACACTGGACCCGATCATTCTCGGTGTATTAAATGATTGATATGAAGTTCGCATGGTCCAAAATGTCCGAAATTGCAAGTCATGAAACCTCGTAGCCTGCTTTATCATACGACACGTACGAGTTATAAGTAGAATATGAGACATAAAATAAAAATAAATACAATAAATAGATACTTGGAATATCTTCTATGTGTTCAATACCATTGTGAAAACTATTGTGACGTCACGAAAGGCAAGCTGAACTGTCGTTTGCCTAGAGATTCCCCTCCCTCCTGTTCCTTTTTTTTTTTCTTTTTTCTTTCTTTCTTTCTTTTTCATTTTTTTTTTTTTCTTTTTTACAGAAATTCTGTAGGAATTGATGTATACCACAATCCCCATTACGAAGCCCTCGACGAAACAGCAAGCATGTAAGTCCGTAGTTTCCTTCTAGTTTGTTTGTTGTTTTGTATACTGAAACAGATACGGCCATTATGCAAATATAGATTATCAATTTTTTGGTTAAACGAACTGTCTACATTTCGTGCACAGAAGTAAGAAGCGATCAGAGTCACTCAATGTTCTCTATCAAAAGGTTGATGACAATAAAAGATCCGAAAGGTAAGTTTGTATCATATTTATTTGTCATGACATCACTATGCCCAGTTCCATAGGTCGTGACTTTGAACACTAGAATAGATTTCGTATGACTGTGAAAACAGCACCGCACGGTCACAGTGCGGCCACGGCATAGTTACAGCAGAGATTTTAAATGTTTTTATAAAAAAACACTGCGCATGCACTGACACGTTTCACACTCATTCGAAATCTGCTCTAATGTCTACTTCAAACATATCATGCACCACCAAAACGTTTTTGGTCCCGTCCACACGTATGCGTATACGTTTGTAAACGCTTAAAAATATTTCTGTTCACACGAAACGATGGGTTTCTATGCGTTTAGATCCGTCCATGCGTTAACGTTTCAACTCGAAAACAATGGTAAACACTTCATTGCGCAAGTATTGACTGATGTTGTGACGTCAGCGTTTTCGAAAGTATGCGTTTACGACAGCCCAGTCCCCAGGCGGTGACGTCACGTTATGAAACGAGAGACGGGATAGCCTGGGGACTAGGCTGCGTTTACGAGTGTCCGCACGGAAACGCGTAAAAGTATCCACTTTGAAGAACGTTTTCGAATGTATTCGCGATTACGTTGAGCGTTCAGGCGTTTTCGTGTGGACGGAAGGCCTAAACGTTTACTAATGAAAACGTATGCGTGTGGACAGCGTCTTAGTAATTCCGGTTTTCTTACATGAAGATTATTCTTATTTAGTTCAACTCTTGTTGTTTTTCTTCTTCTTCTCTTGTTGGCTAGGTGTTCTACAGATAACGTTTTATACGACAGGTAAGGGAGATCACATATATACAGCACATAGTCTGTAAATACGTATTTCTGTTAAACACGGGTTGTCGAACTTAAAGGTCTAGACCGCAAGAAATATGATTAGGAATTATTTTAGCTCGACCTTATTCCCCAAAGATCTTTCACTAGCAATTGTAAATCATGTAAATGAGGCCAAAGCTAAATAGTTTTGGTTTAGTCTTTCTCGAATAAATTCCTTCATTCAATCAAGAAGATCATTTTACTGAAGTATAATTTTACGACTTTTATTTTAAAGTTCCAGCAAAGACAATCAGCTTTACGAAAGGTAAAAATAATAGCTGACATGTTCAACAAACTAGTTTATCAGGTTATGACAACATACAAACTGGTTAAGCAGGTTTTTGGAGTGAACTTGTATAAAAAGCGAGTCAAACAGGTCATGAATGACCGGTTTATCAGATAGCTAATTTGTTAGAGTTTGGGTGTATTGTGCGCATGCGCGTTAAGCTTGGTTTCATTAGTGACATTAGCTATAACAGAAAAAAACGTGCACACACTAGTATTAATGTACTGCTCATTAGCGGTGCTTGTCTTTATGATAAAGGCAATACTGAGTTTGCGTATGTTCCAAATGAGCTTATTGTGTCGCCAGTGAAAACTGGTTTTTATTCTCTTACTTCTTTCTGATTAGAGTAGATTTCGCATGACTGTGAAAACGCCACCGCACGGTCACGGTACGGTTACGGCAGGAATTTCGAATGTTTTTATAGACATCACGGCACTGACACGGTCACGACACGGTGCGGTCCGTTTCACATTCATATAAAATCTGCCCTATTTCTCTATTAGCGCTAACATGGAATAACTCTTGTTTAAGAAAAATATTGGTTTTAATCCTAGCGGGCTTCAAGAACCTTCCCAAATCGATCGTCCTTACAATCTCTCTATGTAAATAAATATCCAGTGAAATACTCCAGACCACCATTATACACCCTGACGTACGCTCACATTTGTGATATTTCTAACACAGAGCAGATAATTTGGAAGAGAAAGATGTGGAGTCCAACAATCCCTTATACGGTAGTGATGCCGAGGCGTCCGCATTATACGTTGAAAATAGCATCATGGAACATTCTGGAATGTGCCCCATTGTGGAAGGAAACCCCATATATGAAAGTAAAGTCACTGAGACATTTACAATGGACAGTATGACAAAATAAGTTGTGGACATTATGGATCATGCGCCAATAGACCTTTTCTAAGATAGCCAACATGATGCATTCTGGTATAGTTTCAGTACAAACACCTTTTGTTCATGTTGCCAAATATGACATTGTTTGTACTGAAGCTAGACCAGAATGCACTTTGTTTGGCTATCTTAGAAAAGGCCTATGGCAAAGAGAACCAGAAGTATCCTACTGATGTTGCTCAAACGTACATTATGAGTAGATTAGTATTACGGAAAAAGACAAGATTGATCTAAGCATGGGTGGATTTAGGACCTGGGGCGAAAGGGGCGCACGCCTCCTCCCTCCGAAATTGGAAATCCGAATATTTTTAATACCTTTTTTGAAATCAATGTTACACGACCCCCCCCCCCCCCCCCCCCCCCGTCCCCCTCCCCTTTTTGGAAATTCAAATAGATTTTTAATGCCTTTTTTAAACCAATGTCGAACACGCGCCCCTAGCTTTCCAAAATCTCTGGATCCGCCCATGCTAAGGGCATACGCATAAAGTACAAAGATTCACTGAAATAAATAAATAAACGCGAAAAATAAAGAAAGAAAGCCGGAAAGAAAGAATAAAAGAAAGAAAGAAAGAAAGAAAGAAAGAAAGAAAGAAAGAAAGAAAGAAAGAAAGAAAGAAAGAAAGAAAGAAAGAACGAAGGAAAGAAGTAAATGCGGATAAGAAATTATCTTAATATAAAAATTTCAATATAGAGAATAACACGTGGGTGGGCGAAGATATGAAATTTATTTTCGAGTGTCCAACACGATTTGTCTTACAAGTGAGCGCAGTGAAGTATATTTTAAACCGATATATATATCGTGAAAAGGTTTGACCACAAAAGATCAATCACAACAATTACTTTAATTGGGACATCCACTAATGTTAGAACGAAGCTCGCGATTTGTTAAAACGACAAAAACAAAGAATATGTGGATTACTCTGAACAATGTCTTTTTGTTCTACTTGTCGCCTGTGGCATTGTTTCCTTCCGACCGTAGTGTATTACTGCTTTAATTCTTAGCTTCTAAAGTTATCTTCTGATTGGTCTATTTGTATTTCCAATGTAATGTCATAGTTTCTATGGTGTACTTGCCTGCCACTGAGCTTACGTCTTACGTGCGTCACTACAACAGTATCACCATAGCAACGAGTCCACAAATATGTTTTTGTATTTATTGTTTTTAATGTAGATTTCGTATGACTGTGAAAATGGCATCGCACGGTCACGGCACGGTTACGGCAGGAATTTCGAATGTTTTTGTAACAACACGTGGCACTGACATGGCCACAGTACGGCGTAACACGCTTACTTACTTGCGTAACGTAAACTACAGCCATTTCAGTTTATATCTGTTTGGTGGTTGCCTAGGTATTGCCATAGCAACGAATGCCACCGCCCATTTTGTTTACAGTTATTAGTTAGCCAAAATATTGATTTTATAGTTAGTTTTTGTTTCACTACTACTTATCAGTTAGCCGCTTACCCAAAGGCAGTTTATATCTGTTTGGTGGTTGCCAAGATATATTGCCATAGCAACGAATACGTAACTACAGCCATTTCAGTTTATATCTGTTTGGTGGTTGCCAAGCAACGAATACCACCGCCCATTTTGTTTACAGTTATGAGTTAGCTAAAATATTGATTTTATATAGTTAGTTTTTTGTTTCACTACTAATAATCAACAGTCGCTATTAAAAACAAGACAGGGCTTTAAGAACAATTTTTTGTTTAGATTTGTTTTGAAGTTGCCAAGGTGACACCATAGCAACAAGTGAATAAAGATATCAACAAAAACAGCAATAAATTGTAGTCGACCGTGAATATACAGCAGCTATAACAAATAGTGTCATCAAACAACACAGTAATAACGGTCAATAATGCAGCCCTTTAAACACTTTTCGCATCAATCTAAGAAAGATGCCTTGGAAAAGCAGAAAAGAAATCTGCTTTCTCCTACGAAGAATTCTTTTCAACGAACAATGCAGCATGCTAATCTGCCTACTCCTGCGAGAAAATCTTTTCAGCGAACAATGAAGCATGCTAGCTCATATCCTTCACATACAAACAAATCATTAACAGGTAAGGTAGATAAAGTTTGAAACTACGTCCAAATGATTTATTTTATCTACATTTAACTATAGTCAATATATGCCTAACACAATGGTTACTGTTATTTATAACCAATTTTAATTTCCATAGTGGAATATTCTAATGGGACAACAACTTACCATTGTTAATTTAGATTGCTCCTTTATCACTTCTGTCGGAATAACAGATAGAAATACACCGATTCCGAGATCAATAGTTCCGCATAGATCTTTGATGTTGATTACTAAAAATCGTACTGTACTGTGGTTAAGGAATATAAAACGCGCGGGCGCATGTCTCTGTACTGTGATACAAACACGATGGAAGATGTATAGAGCAAGAGAAAAGCAAGCTTAGGAACACGAGGCGTAGCCGAGTGTTTCTCTTGCTTTTCGAGTGCTCTACATCTTCCAGAATGTTTAGTACAGAGACATGCGCGCGCGTTTTATAAGCGATCTTATCCATCGGTATAGTTTACGTCCAATACCATGTGATTTAGTTTACCAAGTAGTCTTTCATGTATAGGACACAGTCTAAAATCTTTATTGGATATTGGAGTTGTCTGTGATTAAAGTACAAATTTCTAAAGTACTAGCAGACGTTTTAGCCAATACTGTGACCTTCATCAGCGTCTTGCTATGCAAATTACTCGAGCAAAGTTTTATTTATACTAGTGCGAGATATTTAGATGTTCGTTTATACTATGCCTGATTACACCATCCTAAACAGTCAACATTCCTTTTGGTAGAACGTTACGCTTTTATTGCATGGTGGATCGAGCTGCTCTTGGTGAGATTGGCGAATCATGTCCTGTAGCCGCACATGGCAGCCGCCATCTTGAATTAAAATTTTAAATTGAAATAAAAGATAATGTTAATTTTTTCACTGCATATATCTTAATACGCCCGGTTGGCTCAGTTGGCTGAGCGTCGGTCTCTGGTGCGAGAGGTCGGGGTTCGAATTCCGGCCGGACCAACATTCAGGGTCTTAATAATTGAGGAGAAGGTGCTGCCTTTGTAATTACATCTGCAAACGGTTAGACCTTCGCGTCTTCTCGGATAAGGACTTAAACCGTAGGCCCTGTCTCCCATCCCTTCCTTAAACCTGTAAATGGGGACATTTAAGAAACCTGTTGACATTCGCATAAGAGTATGGGATTGTCGCCCGGTACAACAGTCTGTCCTTACTACTAACAAACTCTAAGCGCATTTGATTATATTCATATAGATATTTGCGCTATATAAATGCTAAAATTTCATTTTCATTTTCATTTCATGTCATTTTTCCTCTTTTTAATTTCAGGAAAACCTTCAGCAAGGAGTACCTCCTCCTCGCGCCATGTTCAGTCTTGGTCTCGCTATGCTGAGAATAATGGCCTCAAGCCGCAAGACTTGTCAGCAAGACAAGTAAACCAGAATCCATTCCCTACCACCAGTCGTTTACCGAAGGATTCCCTTCTGCTCTACGAGGATGTGCAAGAATGCTGTCCACCACTTTCTCTACGATATCTCAACTTCCCCAGTCGTCATCGCCAGAGTAGAATATCTATTGTGAACTCCATTCAGAATGAGCTCAAAATGGAGGAGGTACTTCTGAAGTCCCCCACGCTTACTCGTAGAAGGCGCGTAGGACAAAACTGCCACCACGAAAGCTTCCAAGCCTCCACTGTTATAAGATCGAAAGTTGTTTCAAATGGTGCTAGAAAGCTGACCACTGCTCATGAACCGAAGAGCGCACTTCTCGAAGTCGAGAATTCGAATAACACGGTGGATCAGAATGCAAAGGCAGAGAAAACAGAAAATCCACAACAGAGAGTCAAACATTTTGTTGGTAATTTCAAAGCAATCTTGAATAGCAAGCGCCAGGACCCAAAATATCGTTACTCCAGATGTCCTTCCTTCCAATTGCAGACGATATGTGAGGAGGAACTTTTTCCTGAGGAGAAATCATTGTCAGAAAATCTAGCAACGAAGCACAACAAGACTCGTCGTCAAACCTCACCTATAGATTCATCAGCTGCTATGGAAAAACACAGGAAAACCAAAACAATATCCTGTACTAGCAATACATCACTGTACACATTGGAAGAGTTCTTGCGTCTCCCAGAAAAGCACGAACAAAAGTTGCACCAAAATTCAAAACATCCTGCGTCAGCTAGCATAAGAAGCCAACCACCATCAGCAAATCGTTTAAAAGCCTTCTTGAGAACTCCAAAAAGCTACAAGAAAACGTCTCCTGAAAATTAAAGTCATCAAAAACTAATGCAAGTTCTTGATATGCCTGTAAGTCCTCCTTAAACACACACACGGGAAATTTATTGAAAATCCAAAAAATTGCGAATATAAAGTACTGCTTATGCACAAAAGAAGCAGAGCATGCTGGGCCAATAAGCCGCGTGGTTGTCTACAATGGGAGAATCCAGTCAATCGACACAAACCTATATCGAAAATTCAAAAACGTCCTTAAACACTTTGAGGGAATTTCTTGATCTTCCAGTTTAAAGATGGGATGTAGCTTTTGAGGAAAATCTGATACATTCATACATACACGCATACATAATCTTTAATTTATCAGTGTGTCTAATCGATATTTACAATACTCTGCACAAAGAAAACATTGTGTTTTTCTATTGCTTTTTAAATACAAGCTCAAAACGCGCGTGCTTATCTATATTTAACAAATAGAGCAGCTTTTTCCGTGCTCTGTTCAGCAATACAGCACGGAGGAAGTGACGAGAGCACGAAAGAAGTGTAAGGAGAGCACGAGTCGTGTTTATTATATATTTTGAAGTAAATATTCAAGGGAAAAAGGGGATCCGTACAAAAATTCAAAAGATGCGCGCACGGTCGAACTCGCGCTGCTGACATCAGAACTGTGCTCCGTTCTCTGATAAAGCACAGCTTTCAGCCAATCAGAGCGCATGCACGTATCGACAAGGGTATTTTAATAAATTTTGATATTAGAGGTAGAGCACGGGAAGCTGAGGGACACGATGCGTAGCCGAGCTCTTGCTCTTCGAGCGCATGCTCTATGTGTTCCACGTGTTCTTATCAAGGTACAGAGACATAAGCTAAGCAATAGACCATTTCACGGTTGTCGTGGCTCAACCTCAGCCTCGGTATCGTGTAATATATTCTTTAGAATTGGACTACAGCCCGTGGAATTTTAAAGTGTTTCTATTGTTTATTGATGTGTGCATTCCTTACCTTACCATGGGCTACAGTCGATTTCTAAAGAATATATTACACGCTGTCGAGGCTGAGGTTGAGCTACGACAACCGTGAAATGGTCTATTGTTATATTTTACTTTTATGAAATGGTATTTTTGAGCCATGAAAGCCATGTCTGCAGCCAATTAGCGCGTGTTATATCTCAACTATTTTATAAAACTTTATATAATACAACTATATGTAATCTATAACATATAAGAATAGAAAAAATTAGTATAGCACCATAAAATGCAAGGCAATATATAAATAGAATAATTGATATATAAAGCACCATAAAATTAAATATATAAATCAAAATGGCGCTATTATTATCCAGTTGAATTTAGTTGAGTTCACCTAAATTAAACATGTTTGCTCAAATATTCGATCATTGTATATAGAGTGAAAAGTTACGGCATTCGAAATAAGATTTGAAACAGACTTGTACAAAAAAACAACAACAACAACAACAAAATAGCGAGTGAAATATAGTTTGGTGTGCGTCGGTCACATTACCGGTGGTTGACGTTTCGAGCCACTCCCTCCTTCCTCCCACCCCTCCCTCCCCTCCTTCCCCTCCCTCCCTTCCCTCCCCTCCCTCAAAACCGTGCTCTCCACACATCGGGTTATTGTTAGGTTTCAAACAGCTTTTGGACCTCATTATCTGTCTCAAGTGGTAGTCAATGTTTGACCACCATGTACTCTCAACCAGAGAATTTTCTATTGAAAACTTAAATTGTCTTTTCAGGTGATTAAAATTCCATCAAGATTGAGAATGACGTACTCGCGGGGTTTTTATGGGTATCTTCGTCCTTCCTTTTCCTTTCGATCCTTCCCCCTAGAGTCGGCTTCCCTCTCCCCTCCCCCCCCCCCCCTCCCCCTAGGGTCAGCTATGTGGATCATCAAAAGGTGACGTAATTACCACGCGACTATCAGACCTCCTGAGACGTCATCAAGTGATGTCATCTTTGAGAATATGTAATTTGTGGGAGGATTTTATATGAACAATAGAAGTACATGCGATAATGTCTAAGAACTGTGCGGTTCCACTGCTAGCAATAGCAATTGGATCGTTTATTAGCAGAATCATACAAGGTATGTAATATCTATATTTCAAGATTAAAATAAATGTAATTTAGGTATTAAATTATGTTATAAGCCATAGAATTTATTCCTTACGTTGTTTCGAAATCACTTAATAACAAATTAACTAATCAAGTCACGGGCAGTTGGTCCAGAGTCCACTGAAATTGAATGCTTTCAAATGAAGCTGCAGCGCTCGCATATGATACAAAACTACATTTACTTTTTAGCACATGTTTGTGGTCTTTCTAATGTCAAATAAAATGTATTGATATTCAGTTAAGTTGAGTTAGTATGAGTAAAGCAATCGAGTTCCGACAGGTCAAGGGTCAGTGCAAGATTCAGCACTCGGTTTCAGTATGGTCTGTGATTAACATATTTTGTACATGAATATATATCATTGCTATTTAATTTTTTAGATTGTTCGATTGTGTGACATCTTATTGTTTTGTTTCACTGTCAGAAATGTCACGCAACACGCCGAGTAATTTGAAGACTAATCATTCACGTGCCTATGATTGAAATAATGAATAATAGTGATGATGATAACGATGATGATGATGAAAATGATGTTAGTAATCATAGTGTTGTTTATGATGGAGGTGAAAATATTATAAGCCACCATCAGTTGGTTAAAACGGCTGTGGTACGGTATTGACCTACCCCTCCCCTCGCCTTTCCCCTATCCCAATGTCCCCTCCCCAGACTCTAGTGAAAAACGTCTGCACATGCTCGTAGTCACGTCTTTGTGCTTTTGTAAACTTATGCAAATTTCACTTTTACGCTTGCCTTCAACAATGGTTTTCACAAAATGTCAAAACTTAAGGTCAATTCTTGAAACATTTCTTAGGGTCAGTATTCGCATAATGTTTTCATATTAATGTAATATCTTTGTCTCACAAAAGTATACAAGATCAGAGAAGTTTAATGTATATAACAAGAGCACGAGCATTTCATTTCAAGCTAAAACTCATACATTTCTTCAAAAAAAATATCGTAATATGAACGCATGCGCAGACGTTTTTCACTAGTGTCTCTTCCCCATCCTCCTGTATGTACTGCTCCTCTTAATTCAATTATATCGCAGGTGGGTCTCCAAACCTTTGGCCATCTGGTATCTATGGATTACCTCAGACAAACAACGGTTGCCCTGGTTCGTCGACGTGGACAACAGGAACACTATACCAAGCTCTTGGTCCACGTACTTCTTTCTCATCATCGTTTCACCTAAACGCAAACTTATCAACATATGGCATAACTCGATCATTCTGTTTCAAAAACTCCACACATTTAGACGACAAGAGACCGGCATGGCCACGTGGAGGCTATTGCATATATATGAAATCAAACGAATGTCCACAAGGCCTAAAGAAGGGATCGTTAATATGGGACGGTCCAAGCTTACCCAGGCCGGGTAATGATACGAATTACCATGTCGGGGAAGTCCCTAGTGGAGTGTACAATGATACTAAGATCAAAATTAACTATTGTTGTAGTAGTGGGAGTACTTCAGTGCCTGTTAGTCTACCAATCGACTCTCCGTTTATCCTAATGCCTAGTGGAGCCTTGTGTCAAAAAGTGCGTGGAACTCTCTATGAACAAGAATATATAGCTTATGACATGAAAAGATATGTGAGATACCCACCCACCCCCAACGTATATTCATATGGCCCTACCTATGTTGTTAGCTATTGTTATTATAAAGGTTGGTAGAACATCTTAATTTTCTTGTCGTTATTTCCTTTATTTCCTTTCCTTTCTTTTCCTTTCTTTTCTTTTCCTTTCCTTTCTTTTTCTTTCTAGCTCTCCTCTTCTCTCCTTTCCTTTCCTTACTGTTTTAAATTGTTTTTCCATTTCCCATGATTTTTCCTTTACTTTAATTGTTTGCATTGCATTTTAGTTCAAGTTATATTTTGACAATATCATACTACATTATAAAGGTTCTTTAATTTTGTGACAGCTTAGTCATGTGTCTCTTAAACGTGGCCCACAACTAGCTCCTTTTTCTTTCTTTCTTTCCTTCCTGCCTGCCTTCCTTTTTTCCTTTACTTCCTTCGATTCAAATCCGGATCCGATCTCCTCCTTGCTTCCCTCCTTCTGCTCCCTCCCTCCCTTCCTTTTTGCATAGCACTTTATTTCATTCTAATTTCCCTCTTTTTCCATCTCCACAGCTTGTAGATGGACACTCAATGCATTATCAGGAACGATAACATCCCCACGCTACCCTTCAAACTACCCAAGCAATCTTGACTGTCAATGGCGTATCGAAGTCCCGAAGAACTATGACATTGTTTTACGTTTCGAAGTCTTTGTCGTCGAGTCTTCGATCTTGTCGTGTAACATCGCGTGCAGTTGCGATAAGCTTGTCGTTACGTTCAAACCTGAAGGCGCTACGTATGCACACACGTATACATACTGTATGGAGCTTCTCCACGCCCCACCATCCAAGCTTGAAATCCACACGAATTTGGTTGTCCTCAACTTTTACTCTGATAGTGGGAGAAGCGCACGGGGTTTTAAGATTTCCTACATTTCTTTGCGTAAAAAAGGTAAGGTATTTTATTGTTAGAAGAAGTTAAGGTTTGACCGTGGGGAGAAAGCTTTCGGGGTTCCTGTGTTGTGAGGTGTCCGAGCGCTTTGGCAGCACGGGAATCCCGAGACACGAGATTCCCCATAGCCGCGAGTGCTGCCGGCTGAGGAAGCTAGTGCTCATGAATGATAGTAAGGGATAAAAACTTCTCTTCTTGTTCTTCCCCTTTGTCCCTGCCCTCCCCTTCCCTTTCCCCAATCCCCCAACCGCCAGCTGCGCAGCGCTACCCAACGACTAAAATCATAAATTTTATCATGCGTCGTTTGAACGAAGCGTAAAAAGGTAATCTGCATATTAGTGAAAACATTGAACGACTTTAATGTATGTCTTTGAAAAGCTGCAAGACTCGTCTCCCAGAGTTATTCAAGTATTACGTTATTTAAACGGACGGCATGGCCTAGTGATGAGAGCACTGGCTATTCACCGCTGTGGTCCGGGTTCGAGTCCCAGCTTGGGCGCTGGATCATATGTAAATTGATTTGGTTTGATGTGTTGTTCTCTACCATGCCACGAGGGTTTTTCCTCTGAGTTCTCCGGTTTTTCCTCCCTCAGCAAAAATCAACATGTGAGTTGAGCGTTGTATGTAAAATATTTCATGTAGAGGTAGTGGGTGTGAGTGCCAGCAGATGAAGGACTGAATTTTTGTTTGTATCTTTGTATGACTGATATATATTGAATTCATGTCCCTAGATCCGTCAACTACATCGCCAGCTTGGACGTCGACTACACTAACCCCTCAAGTTAACATAACTAC
The DNA here is from genome assembly GCA_029948255.1 of Telmatactis stephensoni. Taxonomy (NCBI): domain Eukaryota; kingdom Metazoa; phylum Cnidaria; class Anthozoa; order Actiniaria; family Isophelliidae; genus Telmatactis; species Telmatactis stephensoni. The sequence continues at coordinate 40,699 of JALIZF010001265.1, read as the reverse complement.
TACATTAACTACAAATGCAACAACAACACTGACTACAACGACAACAACAACAGCAGAAGCAGCAATTACAACAGCATCACCAAGTATAACAACACCAAAAGGAGAACAAAAATCATCATCATCTTCAAGTAATTACTTCACACGTATTGGATGGACTACTCGTAGAGTAATTGCCACCGAAAAGACGGCGCCTGTTGAGAATTCCAAAACTAAAACGTTGATTATTACAGTCAGCATTGCGGTTTTCTTTACCTTGTGTGCTGTAGGCTGTCTCGTGTACTGGAGGTTAGTAAGACATGTCTATATAAATCACGCGCGCTATGATTGGTCGAGAAACGTGGGTAATAAAGTACAGACGCGCGGATGACGTCACAGAATACGCGCGCTATGATTGGTTGAATTGTTTAGATGCATTTTAATATATAACAAATAGATTCCATCTGTCCGTCTGTTTTCTAAGAGACGTAATAAGGACGTACATCAGTCGAGTATTTTTCATTCATACCACATTTTGTCGTCATTTGTGCAACTGTGAGAGTACATTCAGACACATTGGAAAATGTAATCTATCAGTTGAGTCAAGAGTTCTTTCTAGAATTAAAATCACTTTATCTGGCAGAATATTCAGAAAAGTATTGCATAATGACAAAACATTGTTTGTGTTCTATCGCGCTTTGCTGGGTGGTTCCTTTAGTTACGCCCCTGCAGAATCTTACGCGCGCTTCTGTAAATACTACATAAAACAAATCAATAGATTACGTTTTTTCATGGGTCTGTACTCTGTCTCGTGGCGTATCTGTTTGTTCTCTCCACCTTTGACGTCATCTGTGCATCGGAAAAATGGAGTATGTTTGTTATATCTTCTACTCTTTCCAGGTTGGGTAAAGGAAAGAAACTGCCTCGTAACTGGTTGGTTATCAGATACAGTACTGATGCGTCTACTCTAAGATCACCTAAATTATCATCTAGCAGTACTATTGATATGTACAGGTATGTCAGTATTATAACGTTCCGTTGTTTTTTGTTTGTTTGTTTTTGTTTTTTGTTTTCATGGAGGTGTTAATTTGTTCGATTTTGGGGGGAGTGGTAGGGAGTGGTGAATTCCAAAATTAACTTCGTTGCGTCGGGCCGGCTAGGCTTCCTGAAAATTTCCACGTCCGTACGTTTAGTTGGTTGCAAAATGGAAAAATCCCAAAGCTGCTGACATACTTTTTCATTCAACAATTCATTTAACAATAGTAATGATATATCAAGAAACTGTAACCTGCTCTACATTTATGCTACTATTACTCAGAACTAAACCTTGTAAAATTAAAGTAAAGCTTCCTGTAGGTATCTACGAAAACGATAGTTTTGCTGCTGCATGATCAAGATGTCACCTCTTCCAAAATAAAGGATATATCTCTGAGACTCCCTCGTCAAATTTTGGTGGCATTTGACATTTTGTTGTTTGACTCTTACAGTATACAAAAGGGGTAGTAGGGCTGACAGTATACAAAACATTACTGCGGTTTTCGGTATTCTGCAAACCTTGACCTTCAAACAGTCGATTGGAATTTGGTTATTCGCTTCTGCCCACCTCAACAAAACATCGAAAAATCAATACTAAAAGTTGCTAAAATCCTACCAAATGACCAAATATGATCTTTAGAGAGTATATATTAGCTATACTATCATTTTGGTACTAATAGTTCTTCGTATTAGTGATTTTCACTTTTTGGATTGACAAAAGCAAAAACGCAAATTAGCAGTTGGCGTTTGAAAGTCAGAGTTCGTAGAATACTGAAAACCGCAGTAAGCTTAATATCATGTGTTATACTCATTATAAGAGGCCGAAAAAAGGTTTTCTGCCCTGTCCGGCTTGCACATTTTTTGGTGGCTTTCATTGCTTTCACCACATCATGGCGGGCAGTGTTGCTCACAGATGCACTGTGCATCACTTTCATCACTTGCCTGGAGGACAGGTAAACGCTGGTCATCATATGATCTTAGGCTAGGTGCAAAAAGAACGGATCATTTGTCATGTTTGCAGAAACAAAATCGATAGAATGTAATGTCAACTTCAGTACGCTACGGCAGCGGCTGCCCCAATGAAATGGTCGCTTGCTGCCGCAGCTGTTGTTGTTTCAGTTTTTGTGTTGTTGTTGTTGTTTTTGTTGTTGATGATGATGATGATGACGATGATGATGATGATGGTTGCTGTTGTCGTGTCATTATTTTTGATGGGATGTTTGTTTCTAGATGTACCGAGCTTACCGTTGTTTCTTTCTATTCTTGCTTTCATACAATATTCTTCAGTGGAGAAGATGTGGAAATTATTGAGTCAGAATCCCAACAAAGCGACAATCCAATCTACGCAGGCAATTCAGAATACATGACATTGTAAGTTATATACTTGTTGAACCAGAATGAAACTTACATAAGTGTTCCATATCAATGATCAAGAAGCAAGTGTGTCTCAGTTCGTTAGTGCGCATGCGCGCGCGGCGTCCCGAGCGAGTCCCGAGTCCGATTCCCTGTAACCTCACACACAGTTGTTTCAACTTCTTTCCATTCTGTGTAGCTTTAATTAGCTTTAAATGCCCTTAAAACGGAGCTCTGATTGAGAGAGGGGGTAATGTGCTTACCGTCGGCCTCAAGGTTAGTAGTCAAATGATGACTATTACGGGCTGCCGAGTACGTAAAATATGGTCCTTATATTAATTACCCTTATTTTTACCAGAATGAAACTAGACATCTATGTAAGTGTTTCATATCAAGGATTAACGAGCAAGTGAAGCTCAGTTGGTTAGTTCACAGCCTTCTGATCGAGAGGTCCCGAGTTTGATCCCCAGTCACCTCACACTTGTTTCGACTTCATTCCTTTTTGTGTAGCTTTAATTGGCTTTAATTAAATTTTATACCCTTAAAACAGAGCCGACTGATGGAGAGAGAAGCCCAGCTAAAGAGCCACGCATCGTCGGCTTTCTGAAAGACCAGCGAGCTTCGTGTTGTAGAAACTCCCGACGCTTAATATCAGTGCTCTATCTTTACCTTCACTTTTAGGTCTCAGAAAGTAGAAAACAAACAATTGGTATATGGTTACATGACCCCACTCCCCTTCCCTCTCTCCCTTGGTCTGTACCAAACCAAATACCTTCCTAATTATATTTATTCGAATTACAGTGAATTTCAAAAGAAAAAGGATGTCGAAACTTCTGAAAACACGTTGTACGCATCACCGTAAGTACAACCATTTATTTTGTACGAGTGAGAAAAGCACAGGGAGCCCAAGCTCGATATTAGAGAATAGTTGATATTTGTATGTTTATTGATCTCCACCATACTAGGTAATTAGGGAGTACTTAAATGCATAGGCATCAGAGGTCCAAAGGGCCTTTGGAAAATGGAATGATGAAAATTTCATTTGTTCTCATAGATAAATGACTATATTATTCCAGGGATTTTGTCTTCTAAATTACGCAAAATTAATTTGAAAGCATCACAAGCTAATGTAAAGAGTTTATGTAGTTTTTTTCACTAAAGACCAGAATTTTAGACCAAGAAAAATTATAGAAGAGAAATAGAATCCAAAAAAGGAAAAAAAAAAAGAAAAAAAAGAAAAAAAAAGTTGCTGACACAGTCAGGAATCGAACCCGGTACCCAAGCAAATTAGTATGCTAATTTTATGCAAAACCTAAAAAATCGGACCATGCATCCAGACAAATCGCTGAATCATCGCATGTTACGTATAGGATGGAGATTTCGGCCCCATCCGCGCTATCAGGTAGAACGCAGCGAGCTTCGCGGTCAAAGAGGGAGGAAACAGTCGGATCCTAGGCCGTAAATGACTGCACCATACCACTAGGCTAACTGGTCTACTAAGGGATTTGAAGGTCAAAATAACGTAGTGCATCCTTTGAATGGACTGTCTATTGTTGTGCAAATTACGCGATCCCGTGGCGCAGTTGGAAAACCCTTGAACTGTGAAGCACATGAGCAAATGTAAGAGCCGGGTTCAAAACCGGCTAGGGCCTTTTCACCTTTTTTTTTTTTTTCCTTCTCTTTCTGTTTTCTTTTTCTTTTTCTCTTCTTTTCTATAATTTTCTGTTTTTCTTTTACGTGGCTCAAAATCAAAATTAGTTGTTAATAAGAAGAGAGAAAGAAAAGACAGAAAAAAAATTATAAAAGAATTAATAAATAAATTTATTTTATTTATTTTATTTATTTATTTATTTATTTATTTATTTATTTATTTATTTATTTATTTATTTATTTATTTATTTATTTATTTATTTATTTATTTATTTATTTATTTATTTATTTATCAAAACTTAGTTATCGTTAAGATAAATAACTGAAGTTTGGGGTTTTGATAAAACTCTATAATACCATTATGCCATAGAGAGAAATGCAACAAGGTGACTGTAATTAAGGGAAAGTACTATGTCGCTATTTTCTGTGGGAAGGGCCGAGGGGGTTCGATCATTCGAACCACCCCAAGCGACGGGCCTGAAATGTATGTAGCGACAAATCATATCATTCTTTCTTTTTTCAAGATTTTGCAATAATTAATCATGTCGTTTTTAGCATAGATCTCTTATTTTTGGCACTTTCGTCTTTGTGGCCGAGTTTTAATTAGCGCCATTTGAGCGTTTTTAACAAAAATACCCCTCTAATGTCGAGCTTGAGCTACCAGTGGGAAAACTACGGTCATGGCAACGGTGCCAATAATGGCACTGAACCAATCAGCTGTGGTATAACCTGGATGGGCTCCAATCAACCAATCAAAATTCGATGCTACTGCTGCAGTGCGTCAGCTATGGTACGAGAGTCCATACGAAATCCACTCTAATAACGTTCATGAAATGATTGCGTTCACTGAAAATTCTGTTAATTCGATTACGCTTCAGTTAAATATGGCTTTTTGAGGTTCCGCCAAACATGCAACTAGTTTTATTCAAGTATCCATACAAATCTACTATTTGAAAGACACATTTTCAAAGTTTGAGACGTCTAGGGTCCAAGTTGACAGTTTTCCAGGACCTGAACGTTGTGCCATTTTACCCTCAAAAATTGCTAATGGAATTGCTTGAGATTATAGGAAAATATTAATGACTATGAACCAAATTTGGGAGCTCTATCTTGCCACTACAGTCTAGTTCACGTGACAAGGAGTGGCAGGTTTTAGAAAGGGAATGGTAGATAGAAAGCGATATATATGCAGCACTCGGGTTACGTTCCATTGAAACTATTCTTGGCACTGATATACATTGTTTGTTTGTAGTGATGACATAAAAACAGATAACCCAATCTATGAAAGGTAAGAACATAAAAAACTGCTGGCTTACGCGCAACAACCAGATTAAAGTTTAAGTGGAAAAGTGATGGAAATATTTTTTCTTTTCTTTTTTCTTCAAGCCGTTCCGTGCATGCGCAGATAGGGTAGACATGCCCAGATAGAGCCGTTCTTTCTTACCGCGCATGCTTGTTTTTCTTTCTTTCTTTCTTTCTTTCTCTTTTTTTCTTGAAATTCAGAGCCCTGGGAACGAGATTAACTTTGTCATTGATCTTGTGACTGTTGATTATTGCTTATTGATTTTGTTTTGAATGCATGGTTTATATTTCACTTTACAGTATGAACAAACAGATAGAACAAAGTCTTGATGAAAAGAAAACTGAAAACCCTTTGTATGACAGGTATGGGGTAGCCCAGACATGATAAAACTTTCCCTGCAATTGTTATGCAACGCGTTGTCCTGCAAATGTTACGACCAACTGAGTTTAACTTGTGCAGTTTTTTCTGATGCAGTGTTGCGGGCAACTGAGACTTGGGGTGCCCAGGGAGGTTAGGGTGCAAAGAACTGCTGTTGCTCGTAAAGTTGTAAGGAAACTTACATCGCTTGTTTATAGGCGCCAAGATCGTGGAGAAGGATGCTCATGTAGCATAACCCTCCCTAACACTTCAACTGAATAACCTATTAGGTGATATGATGGAGAGGTTTCGAGTTTCAGTTTCTGCCCTGCGTATAATGATTTATGACAGAAATGACAATTGTTTCCATTTGGTTGACAGGATATTGTAGACTACTACACCTACTGACAGGATGTCCAACACTTCACTGACAGGAAGCAACAATGGTTTTCCTCTGACGGGATTTTGGACGACTAAGAACTCTAAAAGCGAACACTAAATGTCTAAAATAAAAGAGAAATATCGTACACATAGTACGGCAGCAATCAAGTAGACAAAAATCTCAAAGAATAGCTTGAGGAAATCGTTTATCTACCTTTTGACCAAAATAAAACGAGGAAGTCACGAGGAATCGAAGTCAGAAGGCTTCGAGTAGATTAAATTAGATATATACCTTAAACTACTGCTCATAAGCCCTGGGCTTAGCTTATACAAGTTCGTAAGGGGTATTTAGGGGAGCTTAGGGCGCCTATAAGACGGGGAGCTTATATCCGGAATGGGTGGGTGGGTGGTGGTGGGGAGTGGGCTCGATAAATGGAGTAAAATACCGTTTTACAACCAGCTTATCATGCAAAAGTTATTCCTATTTCCGAATGCTAGTATTTTAAGTGTATATATGTACAGCTTTCAGTGATTTTTAAGCAAAATATCAACAATAGTTCGCAGTGATATTTATTGTTGCACGTAATGTTTTCTTACATTATTCTACGGATATGGCGTTTCAAGTTGGCAAAGTCACAGAAGTCAGTGCGAGTTGCAAAACAATCAATCAATCAATCCTTTATTTGATGACACAGGTTCAGAATTTACATACATAAATAACTTTTACAAAAAAAAAATCTACATATAAACGCAGCCTAAGGTTAATGTGGACCTGCGAAAAAAAAATTAACTATCTATCAATATATAGAATTGTATAGGAATATATTAAAAAAAGGTTTTATCTTATTCTAAAAATATAAAAATAAATAAATAAATATTTAATGAATTAAAATATGGTAGATTGAGCCCCACAATCTAAGCAACATCTACTTCGTAAACCAGCACTGAACAATATTTCACAAGACTATGAGACCAATCCTTTCTTTAAAAGCTAAAAATAAATAAAATCGTCCTTCTTATTTGAAATCATAATTGCTTTCTTGTTAAAAGGAAAGAAAAAAAAGGAAACAAGAAACGAATTATAGGAGAGGGCTTATATTCAGGGGAGGGGGCCTTACAATCGGACTATCTTTTTCGTTATTTGCTGTAAAATGGGCTTAAATAGGCCAGAAGGGGTATAAGCAGCAGTTTGGGTTTATTCAGATCTCACAAAAAAATTAGAGTAAACAAAAACATTTATTAAAGAAGGAGAATAAAAGAAAAATACGCAACATTTACAGGGCGTGCCGGGATCAAATTTTTCCGTAACTCGTAATTTACGCGCAAGCAAAATCCGTATCCCTTAAAAATCTTCCCCGCGCGCGCCAAGATGACACGGATGACATGATAACGAGGCTGCCTTCAAGAAAACAACATGGCGGACGAGGGTTGACCTATTTGTCGATCCAGAGATCAAAATGGATGGCAACGAGGCACAAGATCTAAATCGATTAAAGCCTGCCTTGGCTGCTGGTTCGGTTTCTCTATTTTTCTTCACTTTTCAGTTTTACAGGTAAGTAGAACTCGGTATTTCATAGTTTTGTAGAACTGCAAGAACTCCATCCATGCAGCTGTGGCGCGCGATTTTAGTGTGACTAAACCAGTAAAGATCGGAACGAATGAAGGGGCTTGCAGAACCAACGCTCTTAATTTGTATAAATACTTGTAATGTATAATAATAAATATACAAATGGTAATTTATCCTGATAAATAAATACACTGAAGTCTCTGTCTAGTTGTCGCACCACTACATACGTGGTCAAGGTGAAAAGTGCGATGTCTCGACATTTTCTACCTTATCGTATTCACAACTTTGAGGTTAAACTTTAGATTTATTGTTATTTTTGATTTCTTGATGTTAGATATATCCCTTTGTTGGTTGCTGTGTGGATTCTAGCTGCTGGTATCGCTGCAGGCTGCTGTCTGTTTAGGTATACATTTGTCATGCATGATATCCTACATACGGAACTTGTTTGTCGTGGTCATGGTTATAAGCTTAAACTGTTATGCTTCTAAATTTATAAATATTGGTTATTTGTCTTACGTGTAGGACAAGAAGGTGGAGTTTCTGTGAACTGTATACTGAAAACCCTGTTATTTCCATCATTCAACTTAACAAAATGAAAACAGTAAATTTTTTGTCTAATATACAGTTAAACCTCACATAAGACACGCAGGTGTCCACTTATGCAGGGCTGTCAACTCACCTGGATAATCTGGGAGTCTCCAGATTTTGGACCGTACTTCCTGATTTCAAGATTAGAGCCTCAAATTAAATCTCCCGGATAATCGCTCGAATCTTAAAGCCATTTTAACTAAAATATCATCTTCCCCCCTCCCACCCAGTATGAAAATCAACCTCGAAGATGGTGAGGTGAAGCCTGGCATACGTTTTGTCTAAATAACCCCCCACCTCCCCCACTGAGCGTGAAGATCAACCAAATCTGAGGAAAAAAACAATGGTGATCTCCAGATATGAAAGCCTTGGGGGTTGACAGCCATGCTTATGAATTTAAAAATGTAGAGTTTGTCAGGAGAAGGGATCAAGGGTTGCTGTCATCCTGAGGGTAACAATAGTACGAACCTTCTATTTTTCCCCTGAGGATGACCACATATTAAGGTCAAAACCTCAGTTAAAATAAAAATAGAATGTGTAGCTGACTAGAAAATATCCATACCCCACCTCAGAGGGAATTTATAAAGGAACCCCCTATCCTCTGGGATTTCCATTATTCTTCCAATATACTGGTCAACTCTGTAATTTTGTTCATCCTTCTCTGACCCCAATCCCCTCCAGGAATTTCCAATGGTATGGATATTTTCTGGAACTATGTACAATCTTGATTGAAGAGACGGCTTTTTTAAGTTGGTACTTCATTTTACTTCATACATGTTTCGAGAGTGTCTACTCTCATCATTAGCAACTGATTGCAATACAGCAAATCTCGATATATATGAGATGGTATAATATACAATATTTTACAAGTTGGGCTGATGAAACAAGCTAAAAATTATAAAGATCTTTTTGCTTTGTTTATAACTTAATTACAGCTGCTTTCCAAGCATTCCTTGTCTCTTTCTCAACTACACAACAAGAAAAAAGGTGATGATAAGTACATGTATAATTTAATGTTTTTTTATCTTCAGGGAAGTATCCTGCAATACACAAATATTTAGTGAGACATAGAAGAGAGAGAGAAAAGTACCCATTCACAGTTAGCCTGTAAACAGGATCTCCAAGGAGAGGGAAGGGAAGGGAAGGGGAGGGGAGGGGGAGGGGAGGGCGATGAAAGGGGAGAGCCAAAATTTTTTGATAGCATTGAACTCCAGAGTCCCAAGAGGTCAGTGTTCTCCAAAATGAAAAATAGAGAGGTGTTAGTTGACCCAAAACACCAATCCATTGGAATTTCCAAAGTTTTTGAAAAATTAGGATATTCCCTTGAGAGATAGTTGAAGATATCCCAGCATTTTCTTGTCTGATACTTACACTCAAAACGGAGGTAAATAATATTTTACTCATGATTACAAATACATGTATATACATGTAATTCTCAAGGACTTTTAATCCTAATTGTAGTAAGTTACTGAACCTTGGGTTGTTGGCTCCAGGGGCTTTTATTTGCTTTTTGACAGTTTGCATTGACAGTGACCAATGGTGACCATCAACTAAAAAATGACCATTCAGAGTCTGGTACCAGATTCTTGTATCAAGAGTGATTTTCTCCAAAGGATACTTACAGGCTCTCCCCTTTACCTTTCCACTCCCCCTCCCCTTTACCTTCCCTCTCCCTCCCACAGGCACCTATTCACAGGCTAATTCACAATGTCGACAGCAGAGATCTGTATTTCTGTGTAAGGGGGTCATGCTATGCTGTGAATGGTGGGTGGGAGGGTTGAAAAAGAGAGAAAGAGTTAATACAATATATGCGTATATGATGCATCATTGGATCTTACTATAATTATGGAATTGTTAATCTTTATGATTTACAGTGCTTACAGTGTAATGACGTAACTTGAAGTGTCATTGAATTGAGTGTAGTTTAAATTTTCTAGGTGTTCTATGAAGATGATGATAAACTCCTGCAACCCAAAGGCTGTACAATATGTGGCAATCCTAAATGTCAAAGACACAGGTAGAAATGTTTATTATCATATTAATAGTGCTTAATACATACATTTTCATATATACATTGTATCATACATTGTATCATATATACATTGTATGATACATTGTATCATAGCTAGTTAGTAAATGAATGTTTAATATGTTTTTCTCTCCTCAGGCCTGAAGTAGCAAGGGTAAAAATTCAACCATGGGTTGGTCTTAACTGTCCTGAATCAGTTGATATTGCCTTAGATGAGGTGAGTTTACCATGGGTATCTACCACTTTTGCTAAAATTTGGTGATATCTCTGTCAGTAGTTTTTGTTGATATTGTCTTTCTTACTAAACTGACATAATTGTAAAACGTTTTTTTTTTAGTTTTTAAGCTTGGTACTAAGAGACTTTGTTTATGGATGGTATAGGTAAGTTTCGTACTGTAATCATGTAATGATATTGTCTATAATTACATTTAATATATGGCTAGATAATTTCCTGAATTCTGATTGGCTAACGCATGGTCTGTATTTTGCCATATCATCATCCGCATCCGCTGTCCCGGATGAAAAGAAAAGTTTGCATTTGGCAATTGTTTTAGCGGGACTTCTCAAAGCCATATAATAAATAAGTTATTAACCTCGTTTGCTCGGTCTGTATGCCTGGGAAAATATCAGACCTCGGTCTTTTTTGTACGGACCTCGCCTACGGCTCGGTCCGTACTGTCAAGACCTCGGTCTGATATTTTCCCATACAGACCTCGGTTAATAACCCTTTAGTATGAACATTTGCACATTTTATATGTCTAAAGCTATAAGATGTTTGGAGGTTGTCATTAAATTGTTCATGAGAAATGGAGAGAGGTTACTATCTAGTAATAGATTTGACAGGAGGATGCTTTTTTACACATTATAGGCTGTCGATTATGTTATAAATTTATTTGTTTATTTTCTCACAGAGTCAGACTGTAATATAATTGTATTTTGGCAAGTGATAATGCCACGATATTGATAGTGTGTATGTGTATCATATTGTTTTCATATTATGTAACTAATTCATTCTTTTCCAGTGATTTAAGTACTGATGATACATTTGTTGATGAACTTCGTACAAGTCTAAGATACATTACCTCTGTGTTAGTCAGAAGAGTTAGAAAGGTAAATGTAATGAACTGATTTTCTCCTCGCACTCGGTGTTTATTTTGATATTTGCCTAACTACTTAAGTATTGCCAGTGATTGTATGTAAGTTCAGTTTTTGGGCAAATTCTTCAGAACAATTATGATCAATTTCTTTCTTTAGGTTGATATTCCCACACTTGTGACTGAAAAACTGCTCAAAGAAGGCTTAAAACATTTTGACAGTTACACTAAAGCTAAAGAAAAAGGTACAGTGTACCTCTGATAACATGAACTTGGTAATCATGAACAATCTGCACCGTATGGTAAGTGGTCGGTAAGTGGTCGGTAAGGTAATGGTAAGTGGTCGGTAAAGTAATGGTACATTAAGTGGTCGATGAACAGAGTTACCAACCGCTTACCGTACGGTGCAGATTGTTCACGATTACCCATGAACTCTGTGAAACAGTTTCAGAATCAACACTAGCTATAATTCATATTATTTACAGATGTTATTTTTACAAAGACAAGTATGGGTTGAGTTATTAGTTGTGCCCTAGTAGACAAGCACCCATCCCTAGAGGTTTCATTGATATGCAGTTACTGGTGGTTTACTGCCGGCTACTTTATGGTACTTTTATTACCTCTTATCAGTGGCTCTTTTATGATAGATTCCATATTTTCATTTTTACAAACAGCCAGCTATTTTTCAAAGCTACAATGCCGGACAAAAAGGTTAAGACAAATCGCAAAAATTGTGGCTCTTTGAGTACACCCATCGGTTTGCATCAATTGTTCTCCCCCTCTCCCCCCGGACCAATGTTGATGTCAGCAAACAAAGTCGTCCACAGCATGGGCATTCTTTTGGTACAACATTGATCCGGGGGGGAGGGGGGTTCCAGCACTGAAATGTAAGCAAGAGATCACCTATTGATGTAGCTATTGAGCGGCACGAATTCCATTACTGTCTCAAGCATTTCTGTCCGGGATTGTAGCTTCCTAATTCAAAAGTTACTGGAACATTAACCTCTGCATCCCCATCTACATAATTGCGTGGACAACACTGTCATTTAGAGATCCTGTCGTGATAAACATTAATATCGGGCTTAAAAGTAAACTTTGGAGCAGTGATTTCACTATTTTACTCTTGTTTCAGTGAGGCAAACTGAGGGAACAGAGAACCTTTCATCCATTTTAAAACTACTTGAGCCTGATATGCACTGTGCATTACACAGTAGGAGTGTCGAACTCTTGTACCTTAGAAAAGTTGCAGATGGTGTTCTACCACATTTACTACCCCCACAGTCACTCAAATGCAGGTAGGCTTTTGAGATCTTACAGATAATTTACAATATAACTACTTGGAACTCAGTAAATCAAAGAGAAACAGAAAGTTGAGGTGCAACTAGGACCTGTTTCAAGTGGGATTCAAGAGCAATAGCTCAATATTGTTGACAGCATTGATGATATGTATCCCAGATTCATGGGTCTTAGACTAAGATTAAGGCAAAAATTGTTTGCTTGGGCTGCCTATGCTGACACTACTGGGATTTACGGATCCGGATCCGTAAATCCCAGTAGTGTCAGCATAGGCAGCCCAAGCAAACAATTTTTGCGGATCCGGATCCGTAAATCCCAGTAGTGTCAGCATAGGCAGCCCAAGCAAACAATTTTTGCCTTAATCTTAGTCTAAGACCCATGAATCTGGGATACATATCATCAATGCTGTCAACAATATTGAGCTATTGCTCTTGAATCCCACTTGAAACAGGTCCTAGTTGCACCTCAACTTTCTGTTTCTCTTTAAGTACAATTTTTTTTGTGAAGGTGTTTCCTTGCTGTCTTTAAAAGCTGTTTCTGTCAATTTTTTGGCCATTTCGAGGGTTTTCTTTTTCTTGTTGAATGAACACCTTTACAAGAAAAATTGTAAGATATAATATATATTTATTTCCAAAAATGGCAAAAATTGATTGCTTGGGCTACCTGTAGTGTCATGACTTTTTTCTGTTACCTAGACAATTCAACTTTCTCTCCTTCAATCTTTATTATAATGAATAAGATATATGTTTGATACAGGTTAATAAAGATTTGTGATCCCAAAATTTCTGAAGGTATTGACACACTTTTCCTGCAACTTCTTCTCCAATGCTGCACACAACACAAAGTTGCAACAGTTTCACCCAGCAATTGCAAGTCTGCAAAATGGAGAACTTTCTGGTTCACAACTTTTGCTGCAACATTGTGCACAACTGCTGCAAAGGTGCAACTGTGCAACTGCAGTTAAATGCAACCTTGCAAGAAAAGGGTGACGTGTTTGTCTGGGCCTTAATATTTGTTTGATTCCATATCCAGGAGTCTCATTGCATTGTTAAGGGAATTACTTTCTGGTGGTGTACTTCTTACTCTAATGGACAAGTTGTCAGATCCAGTAAGATGGTTATTATCTTTTATGCTTTATTGGGACATCAATTTGTTCAGATTTAGATTGTTATTCCAGTGAGCCATGTAATTTATTGATATCTCTCTACGTGACGGTCATCTCTCAACTATGGACACCTTTCTCACAATGGGCATCTCTACAACATACATTTACTATACAGTAATCATCCTCTCCATACACCTGTGTCCCTATTCTAACCAATGGCTCATGAAGGGTGGATAATGCTATCCAGTGGATCATTTTCTTGGGAAACACCATTAATAACTTTAACCACTGGATAAGCATTTATTCCATACCACTATCTACCCTTAGTGCAACTGGGGCCAGCGATCTACAATTGCTCCCTACAATGACCATCTCCCTATAATTGCCCTTCACACAATTACCACTTCCTTACAACAACTGCCTCCCTACATAAAATTCACCTTCATACAATGCATTGCCACCTACATGTACAATGGCCACTTCCATACAATGGCCACCTCCATACAATGACCACTTCCATACAATGACCACCTCCATACAATGACCACCTCCATACAATGACCACCTCCATACAATGACCACCTCCATACAATGACCACCTCCATACAATGGCTAATTCTATACAATGACCACCTCTGTACAATGACCACCTCCATACAATGGCCACCTCCATACAATGACCACCAGTCTGTACTATGACCACCTCCATACAATGACCACCGCTGTACAATGACCACCTCCATACAATGGCCACCTCCATACAATGACCACCTCCATACAATGACCACCTCCATACAATGGCCACCTCCATACAATGGCCACCTCCATACAATGGCCACCTCCATACAATGACCACCTCCATACAGTGGCCACCTCCATACAATGACCACCTCTATACAATGACCACCTCTGTACAATGATCACCTCCATACAATGGCCATCTCCATACAATGACCACCTCCATACAGTGGCCACCTCCATACAATGACCACCTCTATACAATGACCACCTCTTTACAATGACCACCTCAATACAATGACCACCTCCATACAATGGCCACCTCCATACAATGGCCACCTCCATACAATGACCACCTCCATACAGTGGCCACCTCCATACAATGACCACCTCTATACAATGACCACCTCTGTACAATGATCACCTCCATACAATGGCCATCTCCATACAATGACCACCTCTATACAATGACCACCTCCATACAATGATCACCTCCATGCAATGGCTATCTCCATACAATGGTCACCTCTATACAATGGCCACCTCCATACAATGACCACCTCCATACAATGATCACCTCCATACAATGGCTATCTCCATACAATGACCACCTCCATACAATGACCACCTTCATACAGTGGCCACCTCCATACAATGATCACCTCTATACAATGACCACCTCCATACAATGATCACCTCCATACAATGGCTATCTCCATACAATGACCACCTCCATACAATGGCCACCTCCATACAATGACCACCTCTATACAATGACCACCTCCATACAATGACCACCTCCATACAATGACCACCTCCATACAATGACCACCTCCATACAATGACCACCTCCATACAATGACCACCTCCATACAATGGCTAATTCTATACAATGACCACCTCTGTACAATGACCACCTCCATATAATGGCCACCTCCATACAATGACCACCAGTCTGTACTATGACCACCTCCATACAATGACCACCGCTGTACAATGACCACCTCCATACAATGGCCACCTCCATACAATGACCACCTCCATACAATGACCACCTCCATACAATGGCCACCTCCATACAATGGCCACCTCCATACAATGGCCACCTCCATACAATGACCACCTCCATACAGTGGCCACCTCCATACAATGACCACCTCTATACAATGACCACCTCTGTACAATGATCACCTCCATACAATGGCCATCTCCATACAATGACCACCTCCATACAGTGGCCACCTCCATACAATGACCACCTCTATACAATGACCACCTCTTTACAATGACCACCTCCATACAATGACCACCTCCATACAATGACCACCTCCATACAATGGCCACCTCCATACAATGACCACCTCCATACAGTGGCCACCTCCATACAATGACCACCTCTGTACAATGATCACCTCCATACAATGGCCATCTCCATACAATGACCACCTCTATACAATGACCACCTCCATACAATGATCACCTCCATACAATGGCTATCTCCATACAATGATCACCTCTATACAATGGCCACCTCCATACAATGACCACCTCCATACAATGATCACCTCCATACAATGGCTATCTCCATACAATGACCACCTCCATACAATGACCACCTCCATACAGTGGCCACCTCCATACAATGACCACCTCTATACAATGACCACCTCTGTACAATGATCACCTCCATACAATGGCCATCTCCATACAATGACCACCTCTATACAATGACCACCTCCATACAATGATCACCTCCATGCAATGGCTATCTCCATACAATGATCACCTCTATACAATGGCCACCTCCATACAATGACCACCTCCATACAATGATCACCTCCATACAATGGCTATCTCCATACAATGACCACCTCCATACAGTGGCCACCTCCATACAATGATCACCTCTATACAATGACCACCTCCATACAATGATCACCTCCATACAATGGCTATCTCCATACAATGACCACGTCCATACAATGGCCACCTCCATACAATGACCACCTCTATACAATGACCACCTCCATATAATGGCCACCTCTATACAATGGCCACCTCCATACAATGACCACCTCCATACAATGGCCACCTCCATACAATGACCACCTCCATACAATGACCACCTCCATACAATGACCACCTCCATACAATGACCACCTCCATACAATGGCTAATTCTATACAATGACCACCTCTGTACAATGACCACCTCCATACAATGACCACCTCGACCATACAATGGCCACCTCTATACAATGGCTATCTCCATACAATGATCACCTCTACACAATGGCTATCTCCATACTGTCAATGACCACCTCCATACAATGACCACCTCCATACAGTGGCCACCTCCATACAATGACCACCTCCATACAATGATCACCTCCATACAAAGGCTATCTTCATACAATGATCACCTCTACACAATGGCTATCTCCATACAATGACGACCTCCATACAATGATCATCTCCATACAATGGCTATCTCCATACAATGGGTACCTCAATACAACAACCACTTTCCCTCAATGCCATTCTTGCAATAGCAACCTCCCTACAATGCCCTTGTCTATGATGGCCACATCCTTTCTATCCTATTTGCATTGTCATATATTGGATTTGCCCCTGGGGGGGACTCCCATCGAAAATGGACGGGGATGATCGTCGGAAATTTTCAAAAATACCCCTGAAAGATACCGGAGTCTTACGAAAGTGGGCGTGGCAGCATAAGATTTTTACCCCTAAAAGATACCAGCTAAAAAGCAATTTAAAAGCTGTCGGTGGTGTTATTATTATGTAATATGTTATTCTCTTAAAAAGATACCCTGGCTAAAAGATACTAGCTTATAGACTTTGGAGGCCCCAAAACCTTTAATACACCCTAAAAGATACCAGATCCCTGATTTTGACCCCTAAAAGATACGATGATCATCCCCGCTCAACGATATATGGGAATCCCCCCCCCCCCCCCCCCCCCCCGGGGATTTGCCACCCTCACTGGAATATGAAAATTCTGTGTACAGTATTGCTTGCACTTGCTGTTTACGGTACTGTTAAATTCTGTTTAAGACATTGTTCTTGAAATTTGTTCTTTTTTCTGAAGACAATTTTATATCCTTTTGATAGGACTTTGTTAACAGTTTATGGTTAGTCTTCCTTGACAAACAACCAGTAAGTCATTCTGAAACATAGTTGGAGTATCAAAAGTGTTTTCTTTACAGCCAAAATCATTGCATCGCAACCTGCAAGTCACACCAAGATTTGATTTTGTTCTTTTCTGTAATCTAACAATAGGCAGGTCACAGAAAATACCAAAATCAATACAACTTAGGGTAATTTGCAGGTCGCGATGCAATGATTTCGGCTGTAATAAGCCCAGTTAGATTGTGTATGATGACATTGCATACCTATCCTTCCAGAATCCTTTTTGGAAGCTCCTTTTCCTATGCTAGTTTCCAATTTCCATTTCATCTTGGTATTCTGAAAAGAAGTTTAAATATTTGAATATGAAAAGAAATTTTGAAAAGGGTATTTTACATGTAGGTATGGAACTTCATAATGACAAAGGCCTATCTGTACAAAATATACAACTCAAATACATTGCTGTTTATTTCTTACTTATACTTTTGGTATCAGTTTTGTTGGTAGATTTGTAAAACGCAAAAATCAATTTTACATTGTGATTTATAGACAGGTTTTAAACATTTAGAAATTTAATTTTGACAATGTTTGACTATCAGGCTATTACATGTATAAAAAATGAGAAATTTATATTCTGTGATCAGACTTTTTCAACTACAAATGTACGTACTGATGTTCAATAAAATATGATAGCTTGTGGGACCTACAGTAGCAACAGCAATATAAACATGGAATTCATGGACAACACTTATGCACATGACTTTTGCTATTTTTGCAGATGGTAGCATCAAATCAACCACCCTCTAATAAGATATCATTCCTGGAAACTTTTGCTAGGCCAAGAGCACCTCTTAGGAATTCTGTAAGTTTTGAAGCAATAATACTCAACTATGTCTTCTGTCTTTGTTGTACAAGCCTTTTCATTATGTCATTCGAAGTTGTGTGCCCAATTTTACATTGTTTCTTCAACACATTGTGTCATCACTTTCAGTACATGTATAATATATTATTTTTTTAATTTTCATTATTTAGGCACTTCACCTTTCTCTAGGGGAAATTCTCCATTCACAAACAGCCCTTTTTCCTTTCATGCAATTTATGAGAAAAGAAGCTGCTCTTAATGTGCTTCAATTTTGTTTAACAATAGGTGAGTGTTGCACATGACAATGTATAACTATACAATTAGACTCTGTAAAGCCTGGTTCTCACTAGTGACACAAGATGATAGCATAATTTATAATTATAGTAGATATATAGAGACAAGGTCATCAGATGCAACACCAGACTTCTTAAGTAACCAGAGAGCATACAAACGCTTGCTAGCCTTTTTGAATACATAATCAACATGGACATTCCATGTAAGATCATTTTTTATATGTACTCCTAAGATCTCATAGCTATTTACACGCTTAACCACCGAACCCATTAGTTGAAGTTGATTAATTGAGGTAGGCTGATACTGCAGAAAATTTACAATAAGTTCGCGACACTTCTTGGGATTGAGGCGCATGCCTCGCTCACTAGCAAAATGATAAATGTCATTTGCTATGCATGGTAGATAGCTTGGTGAGCACCTGGGGATGACTTCATGTACACGGTAGTGTCATCAACGTACTTAATTCTGTACGGCCAGTCGCTCACCAGTCTATTGACTTGTGTTATTCTTGCATCTATGATTATGCTTCCATCGATAATATGATAGTGAGAACCAGGCTTAAGATTTTTGCCAACTCTTGTGTGCACTGTAGTGACATCAGGTCCAGTGTACAATTAAATGTAGAACACTTTTTATTGCATTTACATGTATTGCTATATCCCAATAAAACATTGGGATGCTTTATTGTCATTGCAGAGGACTTCAATAAAAGATTTTTTGCACCAGATGTTTCTCCAGAGGAGGAATTATCTCTTGTACAAGAGGTACAGCTGTAAAATAAAGAGATCTTTGTGACTGTAAAAAATTCTTTCATTTGCTCATTTAGTTGGTAATAATCATAATTTTGTATTATCTCTAACTATTACTAAATAAATATTTTCTAGGCCAGAGAAATGTATCATAGCTATTTTGATGTCAGTGCAGTGGACAGAATAAATTTTGAATCAAATGTTGTGGAGGGACTACAGAAGTGTGAGTAGATTTTCAAAATAATATAAAAATTAGGTACTACCTAATAGCGGAGCTCCCATTTAAATATAATAATAATTTTAAATACTTTGTTTTATTTTGACGTTTTTGATTCAAATGAATTGGGCTTGCTGTGGTAATAGGCAAACAAAGATTGCATTTTGTTGTAAAAGTTGAAATAAAGACTATAGATCAAGCTTTATTTCTTGCCCTTCAGTTTCCTGAGAATTATAAGGCTTTCAACTCAGTGACCATAGTGATATTTATTCAGATATTTGTGTCAGATTTTATAATTGACTTAGTAGTAGTGCTTCATAATTCTCTCTAGGATGCAAAAATCCCTCAAACTGATTTCATTCACATAAATACTGAACCTAATTCAACATCCTTCAATTAAACAATTAGACATTGCAGAAAATTATATTTAGATTTTTCTGTCTTGACAGTATTGTGGCATCTTGGGTTTTTTTTGTATTATGTAGAGTAGAATGACACTGATAAATAGTTGTCTTTACACGAAACAAGAATTCTCTCTTCCAGGTTACACTAATCATGACTTTAGATGAAATTGTAAAACAACTCAAAACAACTACTACCTAAAAGCAAAGCTCCAATTTCAATTTTAATTTTTTTATGTTCTTGATTCAAATGAATTGGGCTTCCTGTGGTAATTGAAAAAGTTGAAATGAAGATTATTTAAAAAGCATTTTTAAAATAAGTTTTGGTTTTGGTATGTATATTGTATGGGCTTGTATGCTCAGTGACCTTTAATGTTACAGTAAATTTTAATATTCAGATTCACTGTCAGATTTCATAACTGACTTTGTAAGGGTTCATAATTTTCAGAAATAGAAAGCAAAATCTCCAAAACATTTTTTTAAATTGATACAAGTAATTAAACCTTTTCGACATCCTGAATATTACAGAACAACATATATTGATTTGTCTGTCTTCACTATATTTGTGACATCTTGTTTTTTGTGGTTGTTGTTGTTATTTTGTTTTGTTATTTAATGTACAGTAGAAAAGAATGACACACTAGCTAGGCGAATACTTGTCTCCCACTTTTCTCTTCCAGATTACACTGATAATACAATTTAAAGTGATTATAAAAACAGCTAATTGAAATAACAAGAAAACAAGGAATTAAGCATTTTCAGTCTGTATTTAAGGCTTAACAGGGCTCACTGAGCAACTTCATCCAGATGAATAAAGTAAAACAATTCTAGTTTGCATGGCAAAATTCCTTCTTTTTTTCCTGTCAATTGTTTCATTAAATTCCAGACCAAAACTTGAGCTGTATTTACACATTAGTGGGGTTGAAATAAGTTCAAAATCAATTTTTTTTACTAATTTTATTATTATTAGAACTAGTGCAAAAAGTTCACCGTAAAACAAAATGTCGTTGTACATTTCATGTAAGGCTTGATCGAGTGTTTCTTTAAACTTGGCCACAGTTCAACGTGCATAAAAGTTTTTTTTTAAGTCATCAATCCCAAATCAAAGATAAAATATCAAATATAGGTACAAGAGACTTTTTGATATCATTTTCTGGCCAGGGTCTTTACCTTGAAGTGCTTTCCTTGTTGTCTTTTCGAAGCATACTGGTCCTTGTTTCACGCTCAATGCAGACGATTCTTGATTTATTTCCAACTTTGGCTAGATTTTTAAGCAGCTTTACTGAAGGCATCTTCACGAAACGAAGAATACACGATCCTCAATGACTTATTCATTATGAGGAATTTTTTTAAACTATGAATCCAACTAAAAAGTCGTTCAACTTTGAAAATATCCTCTGTGTCTTTCGTCTTTCGAGCAGTTTTTGAAACGACACCAGGCTCGAAAAAAATTCAAACGTACGGTTTTTTTCGCTTTAACCTGTCAAGATTGGCACAGATTAATGTTCATCAAAATCGCTAAATTTTTACGAGGTTTCGAGAATACTATTTTTAAGCTTTGCAAGTTAAAACTGCAAGGAAACTTGTAAATTTTCAGTTTTCAAAGTGTCAGCGCGCGTCAAGTTGGCGCCAAAAAGCAATCAGCCAATCAGCATCGCGATGTACACGGACGTACGTATGTATGTATGTATGTATGTATGTATGTACGGACGGACGTACAGCCGTTGGGCTCCCTGTGTGTCCATGAAAAATCAACTCGATGGGTTACCATTTTTTCTTAGGTATGGTGCTCCGCTCGCGCGGGCCTTTGGCTCGCGCGGGAGCTCCGCTATTACTGCATATGACACAAGTTTCTTGGGCAAATGTGTACTATAAATTCTGGTTGGTGTGGCATCAGCAAGTGGTCGGTAAGGTGTCAGTAAATGGTTGGTACTAAGATGTCAGTATGTGGTTGGTAAAGGTTTCAGTAAGTGGTTGGTATGGTTTCAGTAAGTGGTTGGTAAGGTGTCAGTAAATGGTTGGTAAGGTGTCAGTAAATGGTTGGTAAGGTGTCAGTAGGTGGTTGGTAAGGTGTTAGGAAGTGGTTGGTAAGGTATCAGTAAGTGGTTGGTAACTAAAGGTGTCAGGAAGTGGTTGGTAAGGACTGACGGGAAGTGTTTGGTAAGGTGTCAGGAAACTTGTGGTTGGTAAGGTTTCAGTAAGTGGTCTTGGTATTTAAGGTGTCAGTAAGTGGCTGGTAACTAAAGGTCTCTGTAAGTGAGGACTTCAGGTAAGGTGCCAGTGAGTTGTTGGTAAGGTATCAGTAAATGGTTGGTAGTAAATGGAAGTAAATGGTTGGTAAGGTGTCAGGAAGTGGTTGGTAATAAGGTGTCAGGAAGTGGTTGGTAAGGTGTCAGGAAGTGGTTGGTAAGGTGTCAGGAAGTGGTTGGTAAGGTGTTAGGAAGTGGTTGGTAAAATGTCAACTGGTAAGTGGTTGGTAACTAAAGGTCTCTGTAAGTGGTTAGTAAGGACTTCAGGAAGTGGTTGGTAATGTATCAGTGAGTTGTTGGTAAGGTGTCAGTAAGTGGTTTACAAGGTGTCAGTAAGTGGTTGGTAAGGTGTTAGGAAGTGATTGGTAAAATGTCAATAAGTGGTTGGTAACTAAAGGTCTCTGTAAGTGGTTGGTAAGGACTTCAGGAAGTGGTTGGTAATGTATCAGGAAGTG
Organism: Telmatactis stephensoni; assembly: GCA_029948255.1. Lineage (NCBI taxonomy): Eukaryota > Metazoa > Cnidaria > Anthozoa > Actiniaria > Isophelliidae > Telmatactis > Telmatactis stephensoni. Next base: position 17,854 of record JALIZF010001265.1, on the reverse strand, counting down.
GTTGGTAAGGTGTCCGTAAGTGGTTGGTAAGGACTGACAGGAAGTGGTTGGTAAGGTGTCAGGAAGTGGTTGGTAAGGTGTCAGGAAGTGGTTGGTAGGTGTCAGTAAGTGGTTGGTAAAGACTGGCAGGAAGTGGTTGGTAATGTATCAGGAAGTGGTTGGTAAGGTGTCAGTAAGTGGTTGGTAAGGTGTCAGTAAGTAGTTGGTTAAGACTGGCAGGAAGTGGTTGGTAAGGTGTTAGTAAGTGGTTGGTAAGGTGTCAGTAAGTGGTAAGATGTCAGTAAGTGGTTGGTAAGGTATCAGTAAGTGGTTGGTAAGGTGTCAGTAAGTGGTAAGATGTCAGTAAGTGGTTGGTAAGGTATCAGTACGTAAGTGGTTGCATTGGTAACTAAAGGTCTCTGTAAGTGATTGGTAAGGACTTCAGGAAGTGGTTGGTAAGATGTCAGTGAAGTGTTAGTAAGATATCAGTAAGTGGTTGGTAATTAAGGACTGGCAGGAAGTGGTTGGTAAGGTGTCAGTAAGTGGTTGGTAAGGTGCCAGTAAGTGGTTGGTAAGGTGTCAGTAAGTGGTTTTACAACTGGTAAGATATAAGGAAGTGGTTAGTAAGGTGTCAGTTCACGAGTTGTTGGTAAGGTGTAAGGAAGAAGTTGGTAATTAAAGGTGTCTGTAAGTGGTTGATAAGGACTGCCAGGAAGTGGTTGGTAAGGTGTCAGTAAATATTACATACTTAGTTTGTTGTAAATAATGTAATGCAGCAATTAGACTTTGTTTTTCACCTCTGTAGCTCTTGCAGCTCCAGTGAATAAGATGGAAAGATTAAAAATGGCAGCTCTATTGTCTAAGTAAGTTTGTACACTTAATTATAATTGTGTGAGTAATTATAAAGAGTTGGACCCACATGTTAGACTAAACTAGACCTGTTTTGCACCATCATGCAACCTTTGTACTCCCAACTGTAGCTTTCGTTGCTCCCAGAAACATTACAAAAATCATCACTGTGACTTTTCTTTAGAAAAACCCTTGTATTAAAATCGTACAAGGAACTATTCAGGATTAAAAAACTAAAAATTACGGAGCTCAGGAATGTACGTCCACTCGCCATATTTGAAAGAACACACCAAAATTAGTAGAAGTTGAGATTTTGAAGTAGTTTCAATGAATAGCGCCAAAGTTATGGGTGGCCAAAGTTTGCTTTATTTGTATAGAAATGTTCGGTGGTGGGCAACAGCTTGCCCACCAACGAACGTTTCTATACAAATAAAGCAAACTTTGGCCACCCATAACTTTGGCGCTATTCATTGAAACTACTTCAAAATCTCAACTTCTACTAATTTTGGTGTGTTCTTTTCAAATATTTAAAATGTCACGCAAGACCTGCCAAAAGCCCATTAATCAAATCAGTTGATGTCAATTGCATGTGACGTACAATTCAATGCAACTCGACACATTGGTGCTCAAATGAAACATATGGCTCACATGAATTAACTTGTGTTCTCATTTGGTCAGGAAAATTATGAAATAGCTTAACATGTAGTGTACCTAACTTATGATTTCTATTTCTGCAGGGCATATGAACATGCTTATAATTTATTAGAAGGCACTTTTGTACCATTATTTTACCAAAGTGATGATGTAAGTATTTTTGACCTTGTGATAATTTGATTGTTTTACAATACTCTGAACAAAACTGCAGTCTAACTCTGACTTTTGCATGTTCCATTAGAAATTATTTCCAAATGAATGTAGTTCAATTTAACTTGGTCACTTAGATAGTAAATGGTTGATAGTTTTTTCTTTAAACTTTAATGATATATACATTTGTTAATATCTACTAATGCAGATCTCTTCATTTGCTGCCAGTATTTTTCATTGTTATGTGGTAGCAGGCTACCAGCTAGACCTTTATACAAGCCAGCATCAAGGTACATTGTATATTGAGCTGTTACTTTTCTAAATTTGATCAGAATATTTTAATTAGTGTAGCCCACTATCCGAGTGTTATATGTATAACAGATAGTTGAACATGTGGGCTATACTAATAAGGCAGCATGGTCAAGTGGTCAGAATGTTGGTCTCGCAATCTAGTGGTCCCAAGTTCGAGTCGTGCTCTGGCCACTAGCTGAGGCTGAATTTGTTCCAATTTCAATTTTAATAGTTCAGATTCAGTTTCTCGGCCATGTTTGTAACATAGCCAACTGGTCTGCCTCCTTGCCAGTTGGGATTCTTAAAGACTGTATGTTGTATAAATAAATAATTATTATTTCTTCGTTTCAGTACACTCCATTGTAAAGCACATTGAGACATTGCAAAATGCGCTATATGAATACTGAATTATTATTATTATTACTATTAACTATTACTAATAAAATGTTCTGATTAAAGAAAAACATATAATGTTTCACATTCTAAAGCAAGTTGACTGCAATTTTAATTACTAATTCAAATTTTCATTACTCTAGATCATCCAAAAAGAAATTCGATCCTTTGGCAGAATTTTCCAAGCTGGCTGGAAAAATTAAGCACAAAGTTCTTAATCCTGTCAAAGGTCTGTAAGCATTGTCAAGTGTCATCTCCAAGCCATAAACTCTACAGATCCAGACATTACTTATTAATGACATTATTATTTTCTTCTCTTTATCAGAGGACTACTCACCTTATGAAGAACTTGATCCATATGATATCATAGAAACACCACCAGTAAGACATAAAAAGATATTTTGTGAATAATTGTATTTTGGAGATGCATAAATTATATGGTTATGGAAAATGTTATTTTAAAAATTAATGTACACAGATATTTATTGATTTGAGGTGGATGGTATTGCTTTACTTTGCCATTAAAGAAGGGCATATCAAAATCACAGAGAGATCCATCCCTCTTGCCCTCGATTCTCTTCCCCATCACTGCATTGGGGATAAAATAATACAGAATGGCATACCAAATCCATTGTCAGTCAACACTTTGCTATATATCAACCATCAGGTTACCATCAGTGAAACCAACAGATCATCAACTTCTTTTCTTCTGACAGTTGACTTATAAACTGCCAACAGCTGACCAGTGGACAGTCAACTGTCAGACAATATGGTTGACCAACAAATAACTGACTGTATGTAGGCCATTAGGTGGCCAACAAGTGATTGACTGCAGTTAAGACCAAAAGTCAACTCCATTTCTTTTTTTAACCAAAAGTCATTAACTGACTGGAGTTTAGATAGTTTTATGTTAAGACTGTTAGTAATTTACTAGACATTATATTAACTTTCTTTAATTCTTAGGAGTTTGCAATTGATAGTGATGAAGAAGTAGATACCACCTCCCTTGATGAAGAAAGTCGTGACTTGAGTACATGGAAAATCACCATTCCACATGTTATAATGGAGAATAGATATGTAAGTGCTTGTCATCATTATCTAACAGCTAGATATCACAAAATTAATTATCTCGTCCATCAATTTGCTATTTGCAAAACAGGACTGCAAAGCATACAAGGATTATTTGACTGGACACCTTAAAATATGGCATATTTGAATAATGACAGAATTCTGTAATAATATTAATTGAATGCTGTATGTGGCACATTTCTGAAATTATTAGTACATCCATGCAGGAACAACAGTTCAAGTGTTGAGGCATTCTTGTAGATAAATATGCCTGGCTAATCTGTCCAGCCAAACAATCCATGCATGCATGCATTGCAATCCAGACTCAAACCCGGTTAGTGCACAGTTTTCTGAAGGAGAGGTCTGAGTTGGATTCCCAGTCACCTCACACTTCTTTTGACTTCTTTCCATTCCATGTAGCTATAAGTAGCTTCAAATCCCCTTAAAATGGATCACTGATAGAGAGAGGGGGTAGAGAGCACATGGTTGGCTTCCTGGGAGACCAGTGTTCAACAGTTACTGAAGAAACTACTGAAGCTAAATATGGTGCTTTACCTTTACCAGCTCTTTGCAGGTTTTGCAAAAGGAGAATACCATTTCATTGTCATGAATAACCCTTTGGGACTCCAACTGTCATTATCATCATCATCATCATCATCATCATCATCATATATTACGTGTAACTGCAGCAGCAGCAAGATATCTGATTTGTATCTGACTGTACTGTTTGCTTCTTAATCCAGAAATGCATTTACATCATATCAATTGAAAGGACAGATGCTAAAGATGGTATGACTAACTTTCCTGGCCAGCTTTGAAAGCCTGATTAGCACAAATCCAGGAATACCTCTTTAAAAGAAAACCATTTTAGTCCTGGATTAGCACTAATTAGGCTTTCAAGAACCATGCTGTGTATATTGAATCTCTCAGTCATTACTTTACAAGTAATATATGTACTAACTTAATAATTCAAAAGTAAATCTTTAGAGGTATATTCTGTGAGTAGACTGTATTATGCTGTTTCAAATGATCATTTTGATTAATTACTGATTGCTTCCAGGCGAAGAAAAAGTTTGGGATGTAGCAAGGTAAATGTCAAAATCAGATGAGAAGTTCTGATTGTTGCTCTGTTTGTAATATTATTCAGGCTAATTATGTGAGTCCAACTAACTTGTTTTTGCAGACGTTACAAAGAATTTTACGTGCTGCAAAGCAAGCTGGAGGAATTTCATGGTATGAAACTGTTATTCAGAGTAGAATAATTATTGTGGACAACTTTTCAACATCAAACACTTCTTTGAAAATAGTTGTTTGTCAAGTATATGCTATGGTTTGGAAATCTTTTTGGTTTTTAAATTTACCTATTAATGTATTTTGATGTACTGGTGGAAATAATTAACAATAGGTTGCTATCAATAGACGTCATATCTCGTCTCGTGCAGAATTTTTACCAGCTGAATTGTAAGTTTTCAAAAGAATTCTTTATGGTTGAAAGCTTTTGACCCCCAGTCAAAGCAGTTTTTGCCCTCCAGTCATACGCAGATAATGAGATTCAACAGCTGATTGATAGCAACTTAAAATAAGAGATTGACCCCTCTAATTATTAATTAAAATCAAATGAGTCTGGCAGCCAAATTATTCACAGCTAGACAGCCCTAATTTATAGATTGCTTTTCTTAGAAAGAGTTATTTACCATATATTTGCTTATATTCAAAACACACATGTTCAAATTTAATATGTCTGCAGGAACCATTGAGAGCACCTATCTTCCTGTAAAACAAAGCAGTTCTAAGGTTACTAGCATCAAGAAACCAGCCACCTATTATGAATCATGTCGTGATCAGTTTGAACAATACTTAAAGGTATTCATACTCCAGATTACCCTTTGTGTTTACTGTGAAAGTTGTTGCCTTGTAACCCATTATTATTTTCATGGTTGTCATTAGATTTTTTTTTTCTTCTGATGCATCAGTCATCCTTTGAGACAGAGCTTAATATTCAAATCTATTTGCATACAAAGCAGTGCACCCAAAGATTGATTGCCAGATCATAAAAAAATTTAATATACAAAAAATAAAAAGACTGAGTTTACAAAAGGGGCAGCACAAAGCACTCTTGAAGCAGAGTGTTTCTTTTCTTTTCTTTTTATTTAATTTTTTTATTTTTTTTATTTTTTTCTCTCTTTTTTCTTTTTTTCCATGGTCAAAAAAACAGTGATCTTTTATTTTGAAAATGGTGAATGAAAACAGTAAATCATATAAATTGTACTCCACTGGCCAATCAGAAAATTCGTTCAAACCCATTTCATGCTATCTGTTGTGGAAATACATTTATGAGTCCTGATGCAACAACTTTTGGTGTACAGTACACATCAATTGGTGAATTTCCAATGTTATGCATTTTGTAAAAATATATCAATTTTTTGTATGTTTATTGTTTTTGGGAAATCATTAGGTTTTGTCAAGAAACCCACTTCTCAAGGGCAGTGCATTGCTGTTCTATTTCTTGTCTCCAAATAAAGAGTTTCATAACATGTTTGAATCAAAAAACAGGAAAGGCAACATTGCAGGTATGTTATTTCCAATAATTCAAGTAGGCACAAAAACATTGTTAGTAGAAGATTTAGAAATTGAACAGATTCAAAGTATAGATTGATTTCACATGACGTCACGAGAGGACTAAAAACTAAACTAAGATTCAGAGAAAGCTGATTGCCTCGGTGATATTTTGTATGTATCATGAAAAGAAGTACAGTCATCTCTGGAAATTTGGTCTGATTCTGTTCATCGCTTGGCAAATTATCGGCACCAAAATTGTGTCACGCCATGCAGTGACGCATTTTCAAACTACGTATTAAGAACACATCAATTTGCGACAAATTTCACCTCATTTGCTTTGGCAATGAACTTAATTGTCATTTTCTATATATATAATCAATAAAATGAACAAATAAATGTATTTTTAATATCATTTCGATGCTTGGTATTTATGGTCGCCCTATTGGTGTACCAGAAAGGTACACCAATATGGCAGCCCCATACATTCTTACCAACAACAAGCCCACATTCAAACATTCGTATCTTCGTCACTAGAGTTGCAAAGATTTAGTTGTTCTTTGAGGTACAAGTATTTTTATTTTATTTGATGCTCTGAAACCGACTTTATTTTTCTGGATGACGTCAGTGAAATCGATCTGTAAATATTGTAATTCTCCCACTTGAGTCTCCCTATAGCTCAGTGGTAGAGCATTCAAAGTGGTATCCAGAATTGGTCATGGGTTTGATTCCTATCAGGTGGACTGATTCCTCTGAACAGCCAGTGACAAAATGAATACATTTCTATTGATATCCTTGGTTGTCCATAAGCATTGTAAAACTGAAATTAAGGTTTCTCCTGCAAGTCCTCAACACAGGGTCCGTGCAGGTCCTTAAATCCTTGAAAAGTGCTTGAATTGAAAACTCATTTTCAAGGGCACTTGAAACTCCTTGAAAATTTGAAAATTTCAAAAAAGTCCTTGAAAACTCCTTGAAAAAGATCTATCACCAAGCAATCTCTGAATTATTCCGTTTGGCTGAAGTTTGATTTGGATTTGCCAGTAAAAAAAATGACAAATGGACTCCCTGTCCCAAATGATGTCCTTATTTGGCAGTACTTTCTGGCGGGAACTAGCCAACACCTAATCGCATTTTTGGCTTTTAATGCTAAAGAATGCACCCGTGCTAGCTTATCTATAAGAGGAACGCCTGTTGCTTTTTCGTGCACAATCGAAAATTGTGGAAACATAGTAAAATAACCTATAACTTTTCGGAATACCTGGATACCCCTCGCTTTTATTCGCCAAAATTTCTTGTCTTATTTTCTGCAATAACTCAAGGTTTGAAGAGAATCTTCCGAATAAATTCACATGTCATTCCGCTGAAATATGAAGTTATTGGAAGTAAGACGTTTGTGAGGTAAGAATGTACAATTAACATGATCTTGATGTTCCTTGAAAATACAATTTTGGTCCTTGAAAAGTCCTTGAAAAGTCCTTAAATTTCGTTTTTGATACCCTGCACGGACCCTGTCAACATAACTATTCACCACCTCAACTCTATAATTTTACTCTCAGGGTGTAAATATTATTTAATATGGTAAATGTACAAGTGCTTAATAAATACTTCATTTTTATAGGGAAAACATTAAAATCAGTGACTACAATATTCACCAAAGAGGTTAGACCATATGTCATTTAAATAATTGTAACTTTATAAAAACCAAACTTGTGATGACACAGATTGTTGATCTTGTCTCTTTTTCTAGAGAGGCCAGAATATAGACCCTTTCCTTCAAGCATACCTGATATCAATTGAAGAACCAAACAAACCAGCACCTCCAGTCAGGTATATGAATTGAATGTATATTATATGAACAGATCCTACACTAGACAGCACTAAACAGTATATTAAGATTATACATTACTCTCACTGGTATTGAATGTTTTTGTCATCTTTTCTTATACAGAAGCCAGTCTGTTGATGCTGGAGTGCAAACCAATGACTTGAATAACAAGCAAGATGTAAGTATTATTCATCGTCATCATTTTACTGTCAAGCTAATCATCTAGCACCTTTTACTATTCCATCATTTTTATCATGGACCAACATGGTCGATTGCTTGCACCAAGTTATAGATAATGTTGTCAATGTAATTACTATGAACAAAATTCACTGTGATTGCTGTTATCATCTATATTGATCATCTCAGCAACAGATTTTGTTGACCACTTACCATAACCTTCTTGTTACCTTACCAACCACTTATTACCATGATAATGATACCATTATCCTACCAACCACTTATCAACCAACCACTTATTGGCCACTTACCAACCACTTAAAAATGGACCACTTACCAACCACTAACCAACCACTTTCCAACCATTTACCAACTACTTATCAACCACTTATTGACTATTTACGAACCACTTACCAACCACTTGAAACCAACCACTTACCTTGGCATCACTTATCAACCTCTTATCAACAAGTTATTGACCACTTCCTAAACACTTATCAACCATTTACCAAAGACTTATTGACAACTGACCAACAACTCCACTTATCAACAGCGTACTGACCACTTTTCAACCATTTACCTTCCACTTACTCATTAATTACCATGTATACAGTGGACATTGTTGATACCCAGCAACTGTAACAGTTTCAATATCCTACATCCTACATGTCAAAATTATTTTCAATTTTTGATTATTTTATTTAGCTAAGATATTGTTTACTTTTTTTCAGCTTGATCAGTGGTGTCCAAGAAGAAAGAAAAGCTCGTAAGAACAGTAATGTGTTACTGTGGTGTATGCTAATTGTAGTGTTTTCTTAAAGTTCTCTTTTGTTTTTCCCCAGGACAGACAAACCTGTATTTAACACGGATAACAGAAATGGTAATGATTTAACAAAAAAATTCTGAGTGACAAGGGGTCATCACTAACTTCAGACTTAGTATTTTCCTTTAAATTCAATTGTCTCGTGGTTGTTGTCTGTATGGGTCTGCTTACAGTAGACACTGGTATGTTGTTAGACAGCTGTTGGGCTCTGTGTACTACTGTGTCAGTGAGGAAGGTGATTTTGTTTTCACTCGATTTCCATGGTGAAGTGGATGGAGGGGGGCTGACTGTTAAGGTATTGTAGTAGGGCATCTGTTCTGGAATACAATGAACAAATGATGGAGATAGTTTCCTGTAAAGACTGTGTGGATTGGAATGCAACTTGTCTAATTATCTGTCTCTAGAATTTCACAGCTACTTGTTTATAGGAATAAGTGGTTAAAAATTAATGGATTGTTTTTCATTAGATGGTGTTGTTGAATTGCATGGTGTCACAGACTACGTATTGTTTGCAGGTATGCTATGCCACCACAGGTAGCCCATGATACATTATATTTTCTGTCTGAGCTTTCCTGTGGAATCAATACTAGAAATTCCTGTGAAATCAATACTAGTAACAGTGAATAAGAAATTAAAAGTTTGTTAGATCAAGAGTTTTCCACTGTTCATTTAATTTCTATTTTTTACGTCACAGCTCATCGCCTTCTTCTGTTACCAAGTTGGATGTTGCATGTCTTATCATGTTTGAAAATTCTTGGACAGCAATCTCTTGATTGGTTTGCAGACAGGTATAGATGATGTACATGTATATCCTAATATTTTCAACTTTTACTGATGTTGATGCTGCTGTACCACTTGCACCACAATTAATGCTGCTGCAATGATTTGCCAAAAACTGTATATATGGCATTCTTTATCACAGCACATACATAACATCTTCACACACATTTCCAACTTTTTGTAACTAACAAGATTTATAAACAAAAGCTGTCTTAAAATGTTTTGATAACACTCTTCTCAAGATATCACTCAGTGTTTCTTCATTAGTAATGATTATTGTATTAATATTTTGTATACTAGCTATCTTAATTCTAAAGTGGAACTCCTCAAAGATGAATACAGAATGGTTAAGATAATTCATTTACTTAGAGGTTTGTATGAAATGATTTTCTCAAACTCATTAATAATTAATGATTTGATGCACCAGTTACATCTTTGTTGCGGGGTCAAGTGCATACCCTTGGATACCTAACCAGTTTCTCAGTGTTTGGAACTTCTGATCCAACCCTTGCTCTCATTTCAAAAATATTACATCTGAACTTATAACTCACCTACTTTGCTACTTTATCTCTTGATGGCCATGAACAGTAGTACAAAATCAAGATTGATTACTCCCAGTTTTCATCTATTTTCTGTATTTTTTATCATTTATTTTACTTTATTATTATTTCTGGTGCTGCAGCCTTGATTGGAATCTACTGTTCAAAGACTCTGGAACAAAATATGCTCTGTTTCTTAATTCAAATTAAACAGTTTCATCTATTTATTTGTTTAGTTATTTAATTATTTCATTACAGATGCAATATTCTTTGACAAGGATCCACCCAGGTACAGTAAGCAATCTTTTATTTCCAAAAATTTCAAAGTCATATCGTTTACATGTACATCAATGTATTTTTGCTGAAATATCATATTTATTAAATATGGAATTAAATATACCCTGGATGCCAGAGTTTTATTTCGCTCCCCTCCCCTTTAGAGGGCTGAATACCTGAGCTGCGAAATAAAAATATTGAGCGTTTCTCCCCAGATAATTATTAATGAAACATAATGCAATGTAAAACAAAGATATGGCTCCCAGGGCACATAAACTTAATGTTTGCATTATGATTTTGCAAACATCTTCTGATGTGCGTGACAAGTGATGATGATTAATTTTGTTTATTTCATACAGAACTGATGCAGATAAACTTGAAAGAAAAGAGCAAACTCTAAAGGAGATGCTAGAATTTCCCCCAGGTACAATAATATTATATTGTAATAGTATAACCAAAATTTAAAATGTATTACTCTATTTTAACAAAGCCAGATGCAGATGGAGATTGAACCTCATTAGTAAACTTGCTCTTGCCACTCACTATTGCCTTCCATTGTGTTATGCCCAACACAGCCTTATGTTATAATAACAATGATCGTATTTTACTTATGTAAATACATTGTATTTGTTCCAGAGATACTTGTCCGTATCATAGGAGCAGACAGAAATAAAGCAGCTATGAACTTATTATTGGAACTTTTCCAACACCCCAAACTCAATAAACAGGTAAATGACATGTATGCAAAACAATACTATAATACTATAATCAAGATCACTGGATAATGAATGAACAAATTAAATGAACAAATAAATAAACAAATGACCAGTGAACAGAGGAACAAATGAACAAACGAACAAGTAGTGCAACAGTAGTGATTATTGCAACATTACATGGCAGTGGTAATGGTTATCTTGATGGTGGCATGAATATGATGATGATGGAGATGACCATAATAATGATGATCAAAACATCAACCTGGGGGTTCTTGGGCGATAGAGTGCATGGAGATGTGAACCCTTTCTGGGCTCGAAGTTTCAGAAATTTGTCTTTGGGGGTAGGGGAGGGGGATTCTTGGGCGATAGAGTGCATAGAGGTGTGAACCCCTTTTGAAGCTCGAAGTTTCAGAAATTTGCCTTTAGGGGTAGGGGAGGGGGTTCTTGGGCGATAGAATGCATGGAGGTGTGAACCCCTTTTGGGGCTCGCTCGAAGTCTCAGAAATTTGCCTGTGGGGGAAGGGGAGGGGGATTCTTGGGCGATAGAGTGCATGGAAATGTGAACCCCATTTTGGGCTCGAAGTTTCAGAAATTTGCCTTTGGGGGTGGGGGGGGGGATTCTTGGGCGATAGAGTGCATGGAGGTGTGAACCCCTTTTGAAGCCCGAAGTCTCAGAAATTTGTCTTTGGGGGAAGGGGAGGGGGTAATTTTTGGAAGAATGCTTTTTTGGTAGCAAATTTCATGAAAGAGTTTTATGAGGTTGTAGCACTGGTGTGAACTTATACCATAAGTTTCTATATACTGTATCTTGATTAAGATGCTGTTACACTGTGCAATTTTCCCCAACAACTTGCAATATTTTTGGCCGAGGCAAGCTGGGAGCGAGATTCAAGATGGCTCATCAGAGCGAAATGAGAAATTGTGCATGCGCTCGTAGAAAACGTGCCTCAAAAATTGCGAGGAAAGTTGCTGAAGGGGTGACACTGTGCAATGTTGCTGCAATGCGTTGCAAAAAGTAGACCTGAGTTCTACTTCATACAATGCTACGCGCAACAAAAACAACAAAAATTGTGAGACAACCCCTGTTACACTGTGCAATCTTCCAGCAACTTGTTTTGCAACGCCGTTGCAAGACAAGTTGTTGAGAAAATTGCACAGTGTAACAGCGCCTTTATGGGGACCTGAGTTATTGCAGAAGCAGTCAGTAATACGCTACGGTCTGAAGGAAACAGTGCCACAGGCGACAAGTAGAACAAAAAGACATTGTTCAGAGTAATCCACATATTCTTTGTTTTTGTCGTTTTAACAAATCGCGAGCTTCGTTCTAACAGAAGTGGATGACCTGAAGCAGTTGGCGTTATTAGATTGGACTTAGCCTTATTGTCTTTTATAGGGGTTCATCATTTTAGCTTCATTCCCACCTCCTTATCACTTTTAAACCTGAGTATTACTGGGTTTCAACCATTCCTTTGGGAATTCAAAAGACAATAGAGCGGTAGCCATGTTGGATGAACAAACAAGTAACGCTATAAATGAGAAATCTTTTGTTGAAGTTCATCCAAGATGGCTGTCGTGACGTCACATGCAAACCAAGAATTGCCCCGGGAGTGTCAATCCTAGTCAATACAACTAACAAGTTTTACCGACTTTTTCTGTTTATCAGCTTGCCTACACGTTACTAGATGTAGTCCTAGCAGAGGTTTTTCCTGAGTTAGACAAGGTAATCAATCAAACTAGATGCGACTATCAAAGGTCCGGCTAATAAACTATTGTTTTAGGGACTTTGTTCTCTAAAGTACGTAAAATTTGAAAGCTTCAAACTAATGTAAAGAGTTTGTAGTTTTCTTCGTCGAAGACCAGAATTTTAAGCGGGGAAAAATCAGAGAGGAGAAATAGAATCCATTAAAAACGGGGGAAAAAATTGGTGCGCGAATTTTATGCAAAAAATCCGACCATGCATCCAGACAAATCGCTGAATCATCGCATGTTACATCATTCTATTTGATAGTATAAAAATAACTTCTTGGTTGTCGAAACATTTATTAATACAGCATTTTGTTGTGTTGTTAATTAGGATGAAGAAAATGTGGAAAACACCGAAATCTTTTATCACATGTAGCACAAACATTGCTTCTTGATTTTAAAACATTTTAAGTATCCTTTAAGGCGGCGAGATACGAGACACACAAACCCTCAACTTGTCGCGCAACATTATTGCGTTGCAGGTTTTTAATCGATGTTACGCGTTTTTCACTTTACGGTCTCAACTTGTCACGCAACAAATATTTGTTGCGCGTTGAGAAATATTATTGAGAAATATTGTTGCGCGAAGTTGGAACCCAGTCTACTTTCCGCAACAAATTTTGATTTTGTTGCGCGTTTTTCATCGCACAGTCAACTTGTAACGCAACATTTTTGCCAAAGCTCTCATTTGATTGGTCAAAAGGAGTCACGTGTTTTGTAGATGATGCAGAATTCGCTCAACGCGCAACAAATTTTTGTTGCGCGACAAGTTGAGGGTTCTTGTGTCTCATATTTCGCCGCCTTTATTGTAAGGCCTAGTTTAAACATCCCATCTAACGTGCCGAATTCAATGCAGTTTAGTCAAATCGTTTGTTTCTACTCATTATCATCTCATTGGCATTAAATTGAGTACATGTGAGCTGCGACATTTGAACTAGACATAAATTCAAATATATAAATAAAAGAATGACATACAGTAAATATTGTAAAGAATTTATTTCGAATAAAACTCAACAATCCTAGCAAATAAATCCTAAATCAATCTCACACATTAAATTGAAGTCAATCCCATGATTAAAAACAACAAAATTAAAGGCTAAATGATGAAATATGACAGACATTTGCAATGAGACATGATAGAGTGCTTCTCATTTGACCGTGAAAGAAAATGGCTATTTAGTTTGTAGTAGTTGAGAAGAAACAAATGAAAACAATTGCTTCAGAGTCTATTTCTTCACGGTCAAGTGAAAACCACTCTATACAACAAGACGTGGTATAAACGGTACCAAAATTGACAAAACGCAAAGGCTATACATAACGCATACAAAATGGTCAAAATTGCACAGAATCCATTTTCATGGACTATAGCATTTCCATTTAGTCGAATTTTGGCCATTTTTGCCCAATTTCCATGGACTATATATAGCCTTTGCATTTAATCCAATTTTGGCCATTTTTGCGCATTTCCCATGGGCTATAGCCTTTGCATTTGGTCCATTTTTAGCGCATTTTGCATCGAATATAGCCTTTGCATTTGGTCCATTTTTGCGCATTTTCCATGGACTATATTGAAAATCGTCATTTTGGCGCATTTTGCATGGGCTATAGTCCATTCAAAATCGTCATTTTTGGCCATTTTGGTGCATTTTGCATGGGCTATAGTCCATTGAAAATCGTCATTTTTGGCCATTTTTGCGCATTTTGCATGGGCTATAGCCTTTGCATTTTGTCCATTTTGGGCCATTTTTGCGCATTTTGCATGAGATATAGTCCTTTGAAAATCGTCATTTTCGGCCATTTCTGTGCATTTTGCATGGGCTATAGCCTTTGCATTTGGTCCATTTTGGGCCATTTTTGCGCATTTTGCATGGGCTATAGTCCATTGAAAATCGTCATTTTTGGCCATTTTTGCGCATTTTGCATGGGCTATAGTCCATTGAAAATCGTCATTTTTGGCCATTTTTGCGCATTTTGCATGGGCTATAGTCCATTGAAAATCGTCAATTTTGGGCATTTTGGCGCATTTTGCATGGGCTATAGTCCATTGAAAATCGTCATTTTGGTCCATTTTTAAGCATTTTGCATGGGCTATAGTCCATTGAAAATCGTCATTTTTGGCCATTTTTGCGCATTTTGCATGGGCTATATTCCATTGAAAATCGTCATTTTTGGCCATTTTTGCGCATTTTGCATGGGCTATAGTCCATTGAAAATCGTCAATTTTGGGCATTTTGGCGCATTTTGCATGGGCTATAGTCCATTGAAAATCGTCATTTTGGTCCATTTTTAAGCATTTTGCATGGGCTATAGTCCATTGAAAATCGTCATTTTTGGCCATTTTGGTGCATTTTGCATGGGCTATAACCTTTGCATTTGGTCCATTTTGGGCCATTTTTGCACATTTTGCATGGGCTATAGTCCATTCAAAATCGTCATTTTGGGCCATTTTTGCGCATTTTGCATGGGCTATAGTCCATTGAAAATCGTCATTTTTGGCCATTTTAGCGCATTTTGCATGGGCTATAGTCCATTGAAAATCGTCATTTTGGGGCATTTTTGCGCATTTTGCATGGGCTATAATCCATTGAAAATCTTCATTTTTGCGCATTTTGCATGGGCTATAGTCCATTGAAAATCGTCATTTTTGGCCATTTTTGCGCATTTTGCATCGGCTATAGTCCATTGAAAATCGTCATTTTGGGGCATTTTTGCGCATTTTGCATGGGCTATAATCCATTGAAAATCTTCATTTTTGCGCATTTTACATTGGCTATAGTCCATTGAAAATCGTCATTTTTGGCCAATTTGGCGCATTTTGCATAGGCTATAGTTCATTGAAAATCGTCATTTTTTGCCATTTTTGCGCATTTTGCATGGGCTATAGCCTTTCCATTTGGTCCATTTTAGTCCATTTTTGCGCATTTTGCATGGGCTATAGTCCATTGAAAATCGTCATTTTGGCGCATTTTGGCGCATTTTGCATAGGCTATAGTCCATTGAAAATCGTCATTTTTGGCCATTTTGGAGTATTTTGCCTAGGCTATAGTCCATTGAAAATCGTCATTTTGGGGCATTTTGGCGCATTTTGCATGGGCTATAGTTCATTGAAAATCGTCATTTTTGGCCATTTTGGAGTATTTTGCCTAGGCTATAGTCCATTGAAAATCGTCAATTTGGGGCATTTTGGCGCATTTTGCATGGGCTATAGTTCATTGAAAATTGTCATTTTTGGCCATTTTGGCGCATTTTGCATGGGCTATAGTCCATTGAAAATCGTCATTTTGGGGCATTTTGGCGCATTTTGCATGGGCTATAATCCATTGAAAATCGTCATTTTGGCGCATTTTGCATGGGCTATAGTTCATTCAAAATCGTCATTTTTGGCCATTTTGGCGCATTTTGCATGGGCTATAGTCCATTGAAAATCGTCATTTTGGGGCATTTTGGCGCATTTTGCATGGGCTATAGTCCATTGAAAATCGTCATTTTTGGCCATTTTTGCGCATTTTACATGGGCTATAGTCCATTGAAAATCGTCATTTTTGGCCAATTTGGCGCATTTTGCATGGGCTATAGTCCATTGAAAATCGTCATTTTTGGCCATTTTGGCGCATTTTGCATGGGCTATAATCCATTGAAAATCGTCATTTTTGCGCATTTTACATGGGCTATAGTCCATTGAAAATCGTCATTTTGGGCCATTTTGGCGCATTTTGCATGGGCTATAGTTCTTTGAAAATCATCGTTTTTGGCCATTTTTGCGCATTTTGCATAGGCTATAGTCCATTAAAAATCGTCATTTTTGGCCAGTTTGCGCATTTTGCATGGGCTATAGTCCATTGAAAATCGTCAATTTAGGGCATTTTGGCGCATTTTGCATGGGCTATAGTTCATTGAAAATCGTCATTTTTGGCCATTTTTGCGCATTTTGCATGGGCTATAGTTCATTGAAAATCGTCATTTTTGGCCATTTTTGCGCATTTTGCATGGGCTATAGCCTTTGCATTTGGTCCATTTTGGGCCATTTTTGCGCATTTTGCATGGGCTATAGTCCATTGAAAATCGTCATTTTGGGCCATTTTGGCGCATTTTGCATAAGCTATAGTCCATTGAAAATCGTCATTTTGGGGCATTTTGGCGCATTTTACATGGGCTATAGTTCATTGAAAATCATCATTTTTGCGCATTTTACATGGGCTATAGTCCTTTGAAAATCTTCATTTTTGGCCAATTTGGCGCATTTTCCATGGGCTATAACCCATTGAAAATCGACATTTTGGTGCATTTTGCATGGGCTATAGTCCATTAAAAATAATCATTTTTGGCCATTTTGGGCATTTTGCATGGGCTATAGTCCATTAAAAATCATCATTTTTGGCCATTTTGGCGCATTTTGCCTCGCTATAGTTCATTGAAAATCGTCGTTTTTGGCCATTTTTGCGCATTTTGCATGGGCTATAGCCTTTGCATTTGGTCCATTTTGGGCCATTTTTGCGCATTTTGCATGGGCTATAGCCTTTGCATTTGGTCCATTTTTGGCCTTTTTTGCGCATTTTGCATGGGCTATAGTCCATTGAAAATCGTCATTTTTGGCCATTTTTGCGCATTTTGCATGGGCTATAGTCCATTGAAAATCGTCATTTTTGGCCATTTTGCATGGGCTATAATCCATTGCAAATCGTCATTTTTGGCCATTTTGGAGCATTTTGCATGGGCTATAGTCCATTGAAAATCGTCATTTTGGGGCATTTTGGCGCATTTTGCATGGGCTATAGTTCATTGAAAATCGTCATTTTTCGCCATTTTTGCGCATTTTGCATGGGCTATAGCCTTTCCATTTGGTCCATTTTTGGCCTTTTGTGCGCATTTTACATGGGCTATAGTCCATTGAAAATAATCATTTTTGGCCATTTTGGGCATTTTGCATGGGCTATAGTCCATTAAAAATCATCATTTTTGGCCATTTTGGCGCATTTTGCCTCGCTATAGTTCATTGAAAATCGTCGTTTTTGGCCATTTTTGCGCATTTTGCATG